>VZTL01076476.1:2913-16528 GCA_013400535.1 Scopus umbretta
TTCAAAGGGTGTTATAGACATATTTTCAAGTATGTATAAATATAAAAATAAATGCACTGACTCTGACTGTGAGGTGTTTCCTGCAAAGTGACTGATGTGACACTTGTTCACTGTAATTTCAGTGTGTTCCTGGTTATGAGTAACTTTTGAAATCTGGGTTATTTTTTTCAGATCTTATTGCTGTTCTTTATTTTTATATTTGCTTGCAAACAAACATAACTCTTTTCTGTTTTTTTGTCCTCTTGATAAAGATTAGGCACATTCGTAATAGGCCAATGGATAAACGTAGCCATGCAAGGTTCAATGGCCTTGAGTTATATACATACATAATACTCCATTTTATTATTATTATTATCATTCATTTTTCAACTCTAATGAGACTGTGGGCTTAAATCTGAAAAAGATGAACTTAAATGCCTAAAGCCTTGATATCAGTATAATTTCAGGTTCCAGCCTGCCATCAGGTGGCTCTCAAAATTTATAGGTCTAGAGCAATTCACACTGAACATGAGTCTTCTTTTCCATTAAAGGTGGATTTGGGGCAATTTTTGCCTTTGCTGACATGAGACTATGCCAGGGATAACTAAACCTAATCTAATATGCATAGGAGAAACTAGACATGCACACACTTTTACAAACTGTCTCACATTTTCAGTAAATCAGCTACAAAGCATACTGAATACAAACCACCTAAATTAGGAGTGACTCAGTCAGTCACAGTCAGTTCAGAGAACAAGTCAGAGTTGGAACTTTGTTGTACACTTTGAACAACCTTCTCTTTTTCTCCAACATCCGTAGAATGAGCTTGGCCTCCTAAATTGACTCAGCTAAGTAAGTCGAGTTCTGTGTGAGAGGTGGGATAAGGAAACTCCAAAGCCAGTTACAAAACCTCTCCTTAGACTAAGAAGGTCACAGTGAAAGTAGTTCCAGTGGCCAGCAAGGCACTGCCTTTCTAGTCCTATGATGCACCTGGGTTTTGGAGGGAAGAATAAGCCACATTTAAGTATTCAGGACAAATTCAGTGCCATTCAAAACAAGAAACTGCTTGAGGTGGTTTTGAGGGTTATTTGCTTTTCTTTCGCAGCCAAATACCAAGAAAGCATCAACAAAGGAAGCATTATGTGAAAGGTGGTTCTTTTCAACAAACGCATGCAAATGCTAACACATGAAAATTTGTTCTGCCAATAAATATGTCCCTTTTTGACACATTTGTATTTAGCATGTAAAATTTATGTGTGGTCTGTCCACACTCTGTGGCTCCGTACATACACACATGCATATGTATACACATCTACGCATAACTTTGTTAATTTTTTAGGGATGGGCATGAGAGGAAGACACATTAATCCTGGGAATCACTCGTTCCTAGCACTTTTTAAAAGGAAGTACAAACTGGAAGCAAATGCAGGAGGGTCAATGCCAGAAACTGCTGCCACCTAGAAAAACTCCATAAAAGTTTGTTACTAGTAAGGAGGAGAGCCTCAAGGAAGTCAAGTAATTGGATGTAACTTGTGTGCCAGATTGACTTGATATGTACCCAGTTGTATTTGGTTGGCTTGTCTACAATTGCCTACATATTTTTCACAAACCCTGGTACAATTTGGTGGGTAAGGCACTACATTTCCAAGAGACAGTACAAGACTTTCCTGTTGGCAGAATTGTTTTCCTCCTACATGCTGGAAATAAATATCTTTTTCATGTGGTCATGAATGGCTGAGACAGCCAGAAAATCTGACACCATTTTTTTCCCTTGGCTAGTGTTGCGAATGAACTGTATTTAATCATTCATAAGCAGGTTCTGCCCCTTATTTATTTGGAATAGTTTGATTCCATAAGATTTGACAGTTTTCTGACATATCCCACACTGTTCCAATAATAACAAAGACAATGACAATATCATTTAGAAATCTCTCACACGTTGTATGTGAATGGAGTTACATATCTGCTGTAAGTAACAGAATAATGGAACAGCAAATTGTTTTGTAGAGGGAGCTGAAATTAGATTGTGCCATGCTGCCAAAAGAGACAAAAAGAGACAGATGAATTCTGGAAGGAGGAGAAATTGTTATACCCATGAGAACCACTGGCTGCTGTTCCCTACCTCAAGGATGTACAAGCTTTTTCCATCTTGGCAAGAGGCAAAAAACCCTGATCAATTCATAATACAGAACAAATTGCACATGTTCTATAAACAGAGAGGAAGCATGAAGTTCTTTCCATTTACTGACTAAAGGAACTAAACTGGAATTTTCAACCTGTATATTTGCTGATTGAATCAGCAAATGCCACTGAAAATTCAAGCCTTCAGAAGTAGTCCTAGGTACTTCTGCTGACATGAGTAACCTCTCCTTCCTGTGTATTCCATCAGACTTCTACCTAAAGGCATACAAATGCTTTCTTTCCCATCAGTGCAAGGAAAGCCTGCAACTTGAATGGTCCTGCAAAAGTATGCAAAGCTATAGGCAATACCATATAGGAAACAGGACTCATGGGATAGCTTACTTTACTCAGCATCCTGTTCCTGACTGCAGCCAAAACCAGTTTTGCTTAAAAAGACATCCAAAGGGCCAGGTATATGAATGTATTTCCCAGGTTTGAAGGAGAAATTTTGTGAAAAATCAGATGACTTACACGAGTGTAAGAAATAATAACATTGGGTCTGTTACTTCTGAGGAGCACATGAAGAATACAGAGCTACCAGAGAAATTAATGAAAATCATCATACAGCACAACAAGCCAACAAACAATATCCTTGGTGATGTTGAATGTGTTTCGCACACTTATTTGTGGAAAACTGTGCTTTCTATGAGCTTAGCCAATCATGACTGCAGCATTTTATACGACTGATCATTATGGCTCATACTGCAGTAGAGTCAGAGCAAGAAGTAAGGGGGTAGAATGCTTCATTTCACTTCAGCTGTTCACTGTTTGGTATGTTTACATTATGCTGCATAAAACACAAAAATCCCTCTCCTATTAGCTTATTTCTAGGCTCCCATACATAAAATAGATAAAAAAAAAAAATCACATAATGCAGAACTTTAGTTTCTTGGAACAATTTGGTGGATGCTACAGTGTCGCATCTGCAAAAAACTCCCTCCTGTTTCCTGTTAAGTATACTGCTTAGTATACCTTTGTTTATGCTGTTAAAAAACATGTATTATAAATTATTCAGGATTGTCTTCTGGTGTAAATCAGAATAGCTCTAGAAAATGTAAAGTAACCGAATTGCTATTGATTCAATTCAGTACCTTCAGGATCATCAATTAAATGAAAGGAGAAAAGCTAATCTTCCACTACCACAGAGCTATTTTTTCCTCTTTTTGTTTCTTTTTTAATTAAAAAGTGAATTCTTCATTACATGTTAATGTGAAAATGAAGGGTGGGAATAAAAATAGGTCAGAATGAGAAAAACTTTGAGATTTTAAAGAGGTATAATGTATTGTTTAGAGACAACAAGAGGTAGGCAGAAGGGGCTTGGGGACTGGGGACAATACTCAGCTCTAATCTGGAAACCCTTCTGTAAGCAGGGGTTTGGCAGAGTAGACACAGCTTTTGTCTTTTAAGATCAACTTTCAAGAGTATTAAGATGTTATATGAAGACATTTTTAAGAGGTAGCAAATACTAGGCCTCTACTGCATAGATCTCCATTTGGATAGGATTGCTATATTATATTCAGAACAGGAGGAAAAAGAACTTACGGATATTTTCATCTGTCATTCTTTACATTGCCAAATTCATACCCCCTGAAGGAAACAAGAGTGTGAATTTCAAAACTGGACTAGATGACATGAAAAGAAATTCAGCTCCAGGGAATGATATCTCAAAGGGATAATCCCAGCAAAACTCAGCAAAAGGAGACAGAAGAATAGATGTATCTTGCAGAGAATAAGCAATGTGCCATATTTTGTCAGATATACATGATTCCTCATTGCACGTGCTACTGGGAACCTAAAACACACGTCTAACCATGCAAAGATAGAAAATTTCATCAATAAAACATTACATAATAGCCTGGATCAAATTCAGCCAAGGGACCCCAGATCATCTCCATTGATTTAACTACACACTGCCCTATGTTACTTCTCCGCATGAAGGATGTACAGTCAAGGCTTACTTCTCACACAGTGAAAATTCAGTGTCCACTTCAACAGAGTTGTCACAATTTATATAAGAAGGAACCAGCCCAATATTTTATATAGTAAAATGATCCAAAACAGTTAACAGATTATAAATATCCTGGATTTCATTGCATTATCTTCACTTAAGGCTTAAATTCCATACGAAAATGTGTTTTGTCTGAGGCATTATCCTTGCAAGGAAGAATTTTCTACATGTGTTCATTAAGTCCCATCCAGCTCATATTAGAGGACACGGGAGGTCACTCTTTCCTAGCAGTGACTCTCCAAAGCCCACCTTAGGAGATAAGGACTGAAGCACAGAAGAAGGGTAATGTAGGACAATTTTGCTGTTGTAAAAATATTACCTGTCTCTCCGTCATTACTACAGGAGTGAAAATGACTAATGAATCATCCGATACTGAAAAAGGAATTAAAACAGAATTCACTGCAGTTACAGAAACTGGAATTTGGCCAGAATAATATGGTTAATTTTCCCACATGTGGTGAAAAGGAGAAGATTTTTAATGTTCATGGGATATCTGTGGCCATAGTTCACCTCTTCTACTTCCTGCCACACTGAGTCCTTACCACATAACAAAGAGATCCCAGGTTCCCAGTGCCACTTTCCTACTGTGCCACATGATTTCATTATAACCCTGAAAGATTAATCCTTGGGGTATTCTTTTATACGCAAACCTTCCGGACTCTATAACTAGATGGATAATGAGTTGTATGAAACAGACATACCAACCTAGAGGATTGCAACTGTCAGGAATAAAGCATACACCCCTGCTGGTCTATAGCTGCTCTATCCTATACATTAGACCCAGAAATCTGCTGAGACACTTCCTGCACGAAAATAAATAATTTTATCAAATATTACAAGCTAGACTTGTAATCGTCTTTGGACACAGCCTCAGGGGGTCAGATAATCCAAGCTGTTGTGATTCAGCAGGAAGCTGTCAGAAAGAGTTTCAAGGTTTCATGGAGGCTGTTTTTCTTTTTACATAGCTTCCTGTGTCTTTCTGATTGTAGAGAAGACTATCAGATATGACTTCTGATGGAGAAGGGAGTCTGTTAGTAAGACAAAGTCTCAAAGTGAACTGAGTAAAACCAAAATCTTTATCCTCACAGAAATACCAATGCTTGCATATTTCCCTGCTTCCTGTTCATTCATGCATTCTGTACAAGTGTACTTTCTGTACATTCCTACACTCCTCTACCTCCCCTTGGATTGATCAGTTACTGTTCATCTGAGTAATTTACAGAGACCTTGAGTGAAGAAATCCAAGCTAAAGGAGATATACAGATCTAGATGGAGACCTGGGGATTCAGTTAGTGTGTATCTGACTGGAATGTCTACACTTTTTCAATTAGTTCTTCAGACAAAATGCAGAGTTGTTTACAAGTGTGAACTATTAATATGTATTACAGAGTCTGTGAAAATGGATGTGCAAGCCAGTTAAAATACGGAATATTCAAGTCTCTCAGAGGATCCTTTAGCATCTTTGAGGTTTAAGAAGGACTTGGTCTGCAGGAAATATGGCTGGAGGTCTTTAATTGAGCTAAGGTGGTTAACTGACCTTTACATTGATTTGTGGGTCTAGGTGAAGCGAAGAGAAGGATGATAGATGGGATGATCTTTAGTACAAAAAGGAACAATGCATCCTTTTTTATTCATCTAATAAGCAAATTTTTTAAAAGCCTCTTTATTTTTATTTTAGCAGAAAAAACCTGTCCACATTTTGGGTATTCTTTGGGGTTTTAAGATTTACAGCTTTTTCAGTATAATTTCTTTGGATCTGGAGTGTCTCTTATTGTATTCAGATAGCACTTAAGGCAGGAAGTCGCATTTAGGCATTTTAGTCGGAGTCTCAGAGAACTACTGAAATCCAAACAAAAGATGATAATACATCTCAGGAGAAGCACAATAAACCAGTATGAAAATTTTGGCCAAATACGTTGTCTTATAAAAGAGAAACGAATAATCCCAGAATTTACTTTTAAGTATGACTTCTGATGCAGTATAACTATTTATTTATAAACAGAAATAAGCTGGTTTTGCTCCTTAAGTCTGCTTTAAATACAGATTTAAAGTTATTTCAGTGTTTATACCTGTAACCAATAAATTTGCCATGTTTATATTTATAATTTATTTATTAAAATATTTATAATATTTGCCATAATGGCTACACTTTCTCATATAAGCTATTCCTTTTCCATCACTTTTGCCAGCTGTTTCGGTTTTCCAGTTTCTTTGCCTGTGTTTCAAGGAAAGCACGAATTCATTATCTCTGCAGCCATAGTTGCTAAAAATCTAATCCAGCTCTCATCCTGCCCTACCTTAATTGCTATAAGCTTTTCACCTTGTCTTCCCCCACCCACCTCATCCTTCTGCATAACTCTGTTGTGTGCAAGTCATGAGACAGAATACGGATAAACCCATCTTTGAGCACATTGACGATGCTTGTTAAAAAGCAGTGTTTTTCTTCTCTTTAGTTTAAAACATGACAAAATCAATTTTTAGAACTTCACATCTTAAAGTGATTTTGAAGCTCTGAACCCTTTAAGTGATGTGTAAATGGCAGAATGATATCACATTGCCAATCAGTTGCTTACTGTTACAAACTCTTATTTTCCATGCTGCTTCAAAAGCATGGTATAATCAACAAGTAAGCCTTTAAAATGCAAATTAAACAAAGTGCACCTTTAGATTGAAACAAGACTCATTTTTTCACACACTAAAGACCAGAAAAGTCTATTTCACCATAGTCACTTAGAAAGTAGCACGGACCTATTCCCATCTGACACATGCTCCTTGCTTCAGAGAACATGGAAATCAAAAATCAACACTAACAGCAGTATGCCTTTCTTATTACAAAAAATGTGGGAAGGAAAAACTTTCTTGTCCTCTCTGGAGGAGATGGCAGAAAGGCTAGTCAAAGCCATCTTAAAATGCTCGTTAATACTGATAACTGCACTAAGGGAGAAGTGGGCAATTCCGAGCTTCTGCAAACCACCCCCCACACCCCACCAGCCATTCCCATGGACCATTGCTGTGGTTTAACCCCAACTNAGGGGAACATTAAGTGCATTCACAGTTTCTAAGGCCAGAAAGGATTACCATGTCCATACAAGACAGTACTACTTTTCCTCACCACAAGAATGTGTTCAAATACGTGACAAAACATTTCCCTCTTTACCTAACATGAACAATATATTAAAAAAATCTCTTCTTGTTTTAAAGGCATGAATGATTGCAAGTCTAAAACCTTGTCCAATAAACTTTTAATTTACACTTACTCCCAGAAAACTGCTTCTTTTTTCAAGGTTGACTTCCTGTATCTTCAGCTTTCCATCACTGTGTCTGGTTATTCCTTGTGGTTAAGACTGAAATTCCTTCTTCAACCTCTGCTATCAGATGTCTTCCTATAGTTTCCTACACCTACTGCACGTAATCAAGATTGCACCTCAACTATCCCTCTGCCAACCTGAATATATTTTCCCCATTAATTTCCCTCTCCTTCCTTGAATTCTTTTCAGTAGTCCTTTCCATGGGTCTTCTGCATGTGCAAGGACAAGAATTGGATGCTGTATTGAGAGAACATTCAGAAATAAAGCTTCTATTTTGGGGATTGTTTTGTATCGCAGAACAAGTAACACTGTTGGAATGCATCAAAAACAAGGGTTGAAATGACTTTTTGTCCAAATTGTGTATGAACATTCAGGATACCTTCACATTATTTATTAATAGACCACAACTTAACTTGCCTTTCCTTCCAAAGCTGGAAGACGAATTCTGGATTACAGAGTTGCAGTGGAAAGCTTTCTTCCCAGGCTACGTAACCCTTAAATTCTTCCTTTCCAATATCCTCTGGTGGCAGCAGTGCTACAGTCTCGTGACTACAGGAGCTGAAGGTCAGTGAACTTATTATGCTAAAAGCAAGTGCAAGCACAGGTTTAATGGAGCATAAAGTCCCATTTAGTTGAATTAAGGTCTGGTATTTTGGCTGGATGAAAATTAGGATAGAAATATGAATAAGTCTGGATGTTTGGTATTACAAATGCTCAACAGTGAATTCAGAGTTGGGAAGGCAGTGGCCACAAGTAATTACGGCTGTTATGGAAAGTTTACTGTAGCCTCAAAATGCAAATTATTTCAGCGGCCTGAGACAACAGAAAGAAAGAAGCAAGCTTAGCGTTGCACAGAACTAAGATGTGCTAAATGCTCATGAATTTAGCTCTACTAAAGCAAAAGTGGGAAGTTTGACTTCCCAGTACTGCCCCATAAGCTGTAAATTTTATTTTCCCACTTATAAAGCTGAACCCAAAGTCATGGCTGACCCAAAGACAGCCTTTCATACAGTTGAGACGACAGCTTGTTGCCTTTAAAAATACGCTACATCCTGTTATGACACCAGTCTCCCTTGTCTAAAACCACCAATTTTCTGGAGCATAAATACAACTGAAAGTCTGCAAAGACAGGACTGCCTGGAAGAGATTATCCTCAGGAAAACAATAGATTTTTATTTTTATTTTTATTTTTCCAAATCACCAGTATACTCATTAGGTTGAAGTTTCATTTTCAAAAGAAGGGAAAGAAAAATATGACAGCAGAGCCTGTGACATCTGCACATCAGTGACTACCCAGGAGAATGACGGCCAGCTCTCAATCTGTCCCATGCGTGACCAGCTAGCAGGCAGGGTCTTTCTTAGCTAAATATCGGTATTTGCAGAAAGGAAAATTCTAGTGCTCCTTCAACAGTTGCAGCCAGTTTAAATCCATCCTAGCAGTGGTACTCATAATCCATCAACTGCAAATTGCCATTAGTAAGAGCTCATAGACTAAAACAGATACCCAATCTATATCCCTTTTTTGACGCACAAGTAAGATGCTCTGGGGATATTAATAAGTGAAATGGTCAAAGTAGTGAGAGGATGAGACAAATCCAGAAGACCCTTGCACAGCAAACACATCTTTCCATTTGATAAAGTAGCCTTTGTTACCGCACAGCATTGTCTCCATCCCTGTATCCACTATAGCAAGCAAAGACAACAACAAAGTCTGACTACAGGGCTTTCAAATCCCCACTTTGGCCTACTTCCTTGAGTTAAATTTCATTCACTTATAGAAAAAGAAAATGGGCCTTCTCTGAATCAGGAGAGGTGGAAGGGGGGGAGAATGCTTTCCACAACACTTAACAGTTCTAGATTTGTATTGTCCAAAAAAGAGTCTCCTCTTGGATTACTGACCTCAGCCCAGCCCTGTTACCATGGACCTGCCCAGCCATCCTGGGATTTTGTCTGACCCTGGTCACCCTCATTGTGTCTGATCCTGCCTCTGACCTGTGGGCTTACTTCTCAGCCCTGCCTTGACCTTGCCCCACATAGGAGCCCGATGCCCTGGGCTCGAGACTGTCCCTGGCTGTACCCTCTTCTATCCCCTTCCCAGCTTAACCTGTTCCTCCACAGTGGGTGGTGGGACCAGGTTTTGACTGGTGAGGGCCCTTGCCATGTCAGCACAAGGAACCCCCTCAGCTCTCAGCCCTCATTGCTCATTGGCAGCATGGCCCTTGCCCTCCTCAGAAAACAGCTGGCATTCATTTTCTTAAAGCAAGTTAAGATTTCTGAATGGGTTTTAATTAGCTACCCTCAGGTTATTAAAATATATAAGCTTGATGATGGCCAAAATCCTCTTCCTTTCAACTTTGGAACTCCATTAGCTTTACACTATGAATTGTTCAGGATTGCAAGTTTTTTTAGACCTTGTAATATGAATACATGTCATTTGTAAAATAATTTACTTGAAAGTAGCTATAATTACAAAACTCCTTGCGTGGGTTCCTTTGGGAGCTAAATCACTCCATCTGTTTCAAAACTTTGCACTTCTCTAGCTGTTCTTAATCACCAAATAGACTGTACATTCTGGAGAGTCCATGCTTGTGGGAAAATGATAAAATTCTTAGGGGAGGTCCTTAGGGTGTTTCTCTTTGCTTCCAGTATAAAATGTAAGCTGCAAGATATTTATAGATTAGTTTTGTGATTTCCTTATCAGTCACTCTCACAGATTTCTTCTACTGAAATGTCAGCAATACTATCCTGATATGGCAAATGGAAATCATGTTCAGAGACATAAATTCATTTAAAGTATGATTCTCTGAGTCTAGTTTCATTACTTCTTGCTAAGACTGTTTGATGGTTCTACTTGTATGGGTTTTCAAATACAGGTTACCATTAATCATTGACTGGGTTACCTCAACCAAAATACAAGCTTCACAGTACAATTCCAAAAACAGAAAATCAGCTTCTGTTGTCTCTTCTGTTCTCCTATCCTTGCAGCAGAAGCAGGGAACCTAGCTCTCCAGCAATCTTCTACCATTTCTACAGCAGGACCTACAGAAGACCAGCCAGGTCCTCCTCCCTCCTTGGAACAGCTGCTCAAAAATTTGTGTCATGAGGTTCACTATGATAGTATTTTTACTTTCCGTCTGGAAAAATGATATATGTCATTTACATACTACCTAGTATGAGTAGTAAGAAAATAAATTATTCAGTGTAAAATCATTTCCTAAGCCAGAAAGAACAAGTGCATTACACTGTTTGGCCTCTTTCCTAACACACAATTTCATCCTGTAACCTTTACTTTAAGTCTAACAACTTTTGATTAAGATGTTTCTTTGAGAAATGTCCATGGGTGAAATAATTTCTGATGCTTCTTACACTAACGTACTTCCCGTTTGCTTCTATGGTGTTGAGTTATTTTAGGATTCAAGAACTTTAAGAGCCTGATCATATAATACTAATAATAAACCTAATACTAATCTGGTCAGGGGGAGAATGAAATAGTCATATATGACGTATGTGTCACAAGAAACCAAACCAGCTTGAATTTTACATAACAAATATTTAAAACAAAATTTGTCTGTAGTTTGAAGACCAGAACAAGAATCAGAACAAGTGGCAAGTCCAGGGGGAATAACTGTAACATTCCTTAGTTATATCACTGCTAATAAATTTTTTTTGAGACACAAATTAAGAGTGACATATATATAGTTAGAGAGATAAAAAGACAAAAAGTGGAAATACATTTTCAAACATCTGACTACAGTTGCAGGGGACTTAGTATTTAGGCAAGGTAGATACTCCTTAAAATGTTGGGGGTTGTTTATGGAATATTAATGGATATGATCACAATGTTTATCTTTGTGATAGGGGAAATTAGTGAAGTGGCTTACTCAAAGTCCATGGCATTGAAACACTCCACATCTTAGTATCTATTCAGTGACTACTCAGTAGAGCCTGTCTTCCTACTTACACATCACGAGTATATTGCTGTCATAAAAATACGCTGTATGTTTGTTTGAGGAATAAAGCATACAGATAACTGAGCAGGAGCGCATGGAACTCACAATTTTATCCTCTTGTACAAAAGAGACAAGCATGCCTCTATTCCGTGAGAAACACTAACATAAGTTGAATGATCATTTCTTCCAATTAGTTTCCTTGCAGTTCCAACAGCTGAATATGCAACCTAGTTTATCTTATGAATCTAAGGCCTTGCATTTTAACTTGAATGGGAACATCTCAGCACATTTTCTTTTGGCTTACAGGATGCTTAACAAGATAAACATCTCCTTTGTATTTCTTTTCTTAAAAACTGAAAAAAAAAAATCTTCTAGATGCTGCCAGAAATGTCTCATCTCTTTACATCTAGCACTGCTAATTTAAGAGTCTTTCTAAACAGTGCTGAAGTTCAATGTGTAATGTCAATTATTATGTCTACTAAATAGTCATAGTTCATGATACTGAAGATGTTTTGGAAATGCTGGAGAAGCATAGAGCCCTGAAGAGGCATTTAATTGAATTAGCTGAATGAACTCTAAGTGAAAAAAAATTTGGCATAATCTTTTAAAAGAAACATTTTCAACATCTTAAGAAAATACCATAGTTTAGTCTTAAAATAAGCTGGGAAAGGCCTAATATGAACTAGGAAAGCACTTCAGGATTGTAACAACAGGGACTCTTCTGACATCCTTTAGCAATGTGGCTTGGGCAGGTACAGCTCCTCAGAGAGAATGTTTTTGCAGAAGTACTAAAAGGAGATTACTAGTGTTAATAAAGTGTCCTACTTGACACTATTTGCCTATTTGAAGCAATTGCACAGGAGTTAATAGCTCTCTGAAGCAACAATACCCAGGAGGTTAAAAAGTTGTCATCTTTTTTGTAGGCTATTCTTCACCACAGTATCTGCGTGAAAAAGGAACCCAGGGGATTACAGACATCAAGTATAAATGCATATGTTTCACTGTATGATCAATAGATCTAGTGATCCTATTGCTTCATACTATACTACACTACACAGACTACAGTGAATAAATAAAACAGTGAAGTGAGTTGAATATTTCAGCTTGCTGGACAAGAGAGTGCATGCATGCATGTGTGTTTGTGTACGCACATCTGAGAATTCTGCAATCTTATACCATCTTTGGTAATGACTGAAAAAAGTGCAGAATCAAAAATGTGTATTTCAATATTAACCTGAAATCATTCAAAATTTGATGCTTAAAATATGTGAAATTATCCTTTCCATGAAGTGGATTTTTTTTTCCTGTTCATACTGCTGAACAACCTCTATGTATTCCATACAACAGAAACCAAGTTCTGGTTGTTTAGTTCTGTTAACAATTCCAGGACACCTC
Organism: Scopus umbretta; assembly: GCA_013400535.1. Classification (NCBI taxonomy): domain Eukaryota; kingdom Metazoa; phylum Chordata; class Aves; order Pelecaniformes; family Scopidae; genus Scopus; species Scopus umbretta. Next base: position 15,735 of record VZTL01076476.1, read on the forward strand.
TGATATTCCTAAGGTCTTTTTCCTTGGGAGTGGGTTTGAAATTCAAAGCCAGACTTTCTTCTTATCCCAGCATGGTGATTTTCAACAGCTCCTTCATCTTGCAGCTAGTGACAGAATACTTGGGCTTGCGCTGTCTAGCAGTTTTAGGTGCAAACTACTTCTGCCTAAGTACTTGGCTGAAGCTTTCCTACAATCTGGATTCTCTAACAGAAAAACAGCTTGAGACATACTGGAGAAGTACCCCAAACAACTCCATATCACTGTGATGTAGCTGATCTTTTTTCAAAATATCCTTAGCCATGTTGTGATATGTTAAATACTCAACCTCACTGGAACGAAAAAGAGAGAAAGTATATTGTAGAAAAGTCATCATGAAATTATTATAAAAATACAGGGTTTATACTATCAGATACAAATCTGAACTCTCAGATTGTGCAAGAAACAGGATGAATAACCTTAAGAAGAGAGGTGCTTGTGACAGTATTTCTGTTCATAGGTGTGTGGAAAAAAAAGTCAGGTGCAAAACAAGTGAAAGAGATAACCCCCCAGATTTTAATAGCTGGATTTCTGGAAAGCATGACTCTCCCAATAGGACACTCACACCTCCCCACCCATAACATCTTCTGCTTGGAGAACTGAAAGCAACAGTAGGCTTTCCACTGCCCTGACATGTAAACAATAGGACGGTGACTGTTTTGTTTCCCTAGACACGCTGATATCTTAGACTACCACCTACATTCCTGAGCCCCAAGGGAACTGGCTGATATAGTTGCCGAGCCACTCTCCATGATATC
>VZTL01076480.1:4223-52566 GCA_013400535.1 Scopus umbretta
TTTTTCCTTTTTATCCAGGATGCGAGACACTCTGCCATGATATCAATACATTTTATAATACAGGCTTTGATATGTAATAGCCAAATGCCCCTTTGTTACTGAGCATCTTCTTTGTTTGGGGAGTGGGGAGGAGACAGTGGGATGAGCTGAGCAGTTGCGCATCGTTACACAGAGAGTACGGTGTGGCTATAAAAAGCAACAATGTGTGCAGGGAAAGCATTTTCTTTAGCGTATCCAGGAGGCTAGGAAGGAAAGCCAGTTGTATAATTCATGCTAGGTGCCCTTGCCGCTGATCATGAATTTAGACTTGATCTTGGCAAATCAGTCACACTTAGAGAGTGACAAGGAAATGTAGCACTGGTGACAGCCTGTATAGTGAATATTTTTAAGGTCTTGGCAAGAACACAGTGCTAGCCCAAAATACAGGCTCAAGGCCTCACTAGACAAGCACTCTTGTCACGGGCAATTGTGACAATCTAATCTTTCTTAAATTAAATATTTTTCTACCCAGGGAGTTGTGCAAATCAGTCATGTTCCCTCCATTTCCAACTATCAGCCTATGCACTGCTTGGGGGATAGATTTCCTTGGTGATCCTGTGCACAGGGCTGCAGTTGACTTCTGCACACTGCTGTCATCCTTCAGCATCTCTCTGACAGCACAGTTCACCCGTTCTCATTTCATTTTTAAACAGAACGATCCAGATCACATTCCCTCCTCAGCACCTTGATGAGGGGAAAATTCCCTGCTGAGATGAGACAACCAAGAGAGCAGGAGAATGCTTAAGTGCTTAAGGGAGGCTTCATCTCCAGGCCTGGCTGGTCAGGCTGTGGTCAGAATGAAAAGGGACTAATGACTCTTCCCAAGGGATGGAGGCCAGTACTCACTGACTTATTAAATGCCTCTCCATGGCAGTGAGGGCTCAGACACCCTAACCATGCCATCCAGGGCAAAGGAGCAGGTGCTACAAAGACAAACTCTACAGTCTCTTAAGTGTATTGCTGTAAATCAACGCAATGACTCTTCCTTTCAGTGTCTTCTGATAGTACCTTCAGACAGTGCACCAAACAGTGGAAATATTTGCATTGTTTTCAGCATTTTAATACAATTAATTTTTCAATATAAGTATATGTTCATCACATTGTGTGACCTAAGTGAACAGCTAAAACATCGCACTTTATCCTTCTATCTTCAAGGATGTTCACCTGAAAAAATACTCACACTCTCCATAATGTTCAAGAGAAAAATAGCACTGCTAAAATGACATTTGAACCTTTAAATGCTGAAGGCGATCCTTCCAGCAGCAGCTTAAAGGATAGCTGGTAACACTACGAGACCACGAGGACTAATCTGTAAAGTGTGTGGCAGACCTGCAGATACCTGGCCTGAGAACTTAGCATCTATTTTAGGCATTAAATATCTGCCCATTGACCGCACATTTGAGTTGACTCTCATTTGAGTGTCAACTCTATAAACACCTGTTAGCAGTCACTGTGGGCATTAATTATATGGCAAAATAACTGCAATAGTCATCAGTTGAATTAACCTCACTCTCATTGATTCTGCAGGGAGTTAGACCCCTTCCAAATCCAGATGAGAAAAGGCGACGTTGTAGTGCCCGTCCAAGGCACGCTGCAGTATTCAGTCAATACTGCCTCTAGGACCCAATATTCCAGTGTCTTCCCTGAGCAGGGGCTAACTCTGTGCTTGGAGTTTCAATTGTAAAAGCAGGACTTGGGCAAAGATGCCTCAATCCCTTGCATTTCAAAGGTGACATCCTCTGGACAACTCGGGTACTGTGGCAGAAACCACATGCAGCTCTTTTTCAGCTGCAAGAAATGGTTTCAAGGCTTAATATTGAAGTATTCTAAAAACTGGTTCCAAAAAAGCAGTCATCTTTGACTTCTAATTTGGTGAAGCTTCAGCAGTAATTTACAATATTATTATTATTATAGTCTGCAGGAAGGGTGATGTATTGCAATTTAGAAGGATAATTTCTGAGTTCTTCTGAGGACATGCAGGAATGCCTCAGACCTGTGGGTCTGAGGGGCTAAAGGGAGGTTTTGTCTGGAGAACTGCTGCTACCAGTTTTGAGCTCAGCTTTTGGAACTAATGTAGCATTCGCAGAAATGGTAAATGGGGAATAAGTGCACATACCAATAAATGAATAAATAATGGTCAACAAAATGTAAACAGTATTCAACATGAGAGCTTTGCTGTGTTGTAGTTCCGTGGAGTAGCTTTTTCAAAGGGAGTGACAAAAAAAAATACAAAAATAAATCTTTTGCCAATTAAAATGATTCAAGTATCAAAGTTATGTAACTGGTTATTTGTTACTATTTGAAAAATACTGATCTATTATCTACGTAAATCTTTCAATTCTTGAGCTATTTATGTTTTAAGAAAAACAATTAATCTTAGCCAAACGGGCTGAATCCCCTTCAAAAGTGTAAATGCATTCTCCAAACATTTTTCATGGACTTTTGAAGCATGCTAATATGACTTCAAAGTGCAGTTTTATTTAGGCTTCTACAGGGGTAAACTTTAGCAGGAATGTTCTTGTATTCTATTTTGCTCAGTCCTGTAATATTAGGCAGAAGCTAGAATAGGTAGCATTTTCCAGTTCAAAGAGTCCACTAACATTTATGAAGTCATTGTACATCTCATTGCAGGAAAACACTTCTAAACTTCTGGAGTCTTGGAGTTCTTTGGGAGATAACATCTAACTTTTACTAATAAGTTTCATATGTTCTTGATGAGTCTATACTGGAGAATAATAAAGTATATGCCACAAACCTCATCTGTACAGTAGCCAGCTGGAGAATGGGAATGTATTAAAGCCAAGAATTAGTAAATTTGTCCAGACCATATGACACCTTCTCCAGTTGTACTCTTATGGTTTTCTTAATGTAAATTTGTAAGATTTTAAGTTGGTCTGCTAGGAATAAAAACTGAGGAGTTTTGACCAGTTGCTGTGCCTCATTATGTGCAACTGTTAGCAGAAATAAGTGGAAAAACTCTTTTGCTGTTCTAAAAAACTGTAGCATTCAGCTATAAGGGGTTTTTTACAGAATTTGTTGCTCATAGGCTTTTCCAACTTGAAATCATTTGTTTCCAACCATTCCTTTTGCTAAGAGACAACAGTTTTATTTTTATTATGGGATCTAGTGCCACTTAACACCAAGCTAAGTCAATAAAAATAGACTGCATCTCCAGGTGCAAGCATGAGAGTTACTAAGAACCAATTCTGTAATCTGAACCAATGAGTTTCTGTAGAAGGATTGCTGTGTTGGTTGATTTATGTTTTTAAGCAAGCAGTGGACTGTGGGCATCTGGCATGGGGTCCATGAATTACTTTGCTTGGTAGAGTGTCCATGAACTACTTTGCTTGGTCAAGAAAGGTACGTAAGAAAAGAAAAGCTATTGCCAGAAGTCTTAAAGTCATGCTACAGTGGACTGAATTTTTAGGAGCTGGTAAATAATCAGAAGTTTGAAAGCCCACTGTATTAGAGCATCAGTTCAGTACTCTAATCTCGTAAATTGGGTCTTGTTATTTCTCTGGATTTAAATATCATCGCTCCCTTTGTACAACCGATTCTATTGTCTGCTGATGTAGAGCATTTGATATTTTCTGCTGCATATTTCATTCCATAACTGCCTTATTTAATGTATTTTTTTAGAAAAAATATTTAGTAGGATAGATGTAGTACATCAATACGAGTCAATTAAACTGCTTTGGGATCTTTTCTGAAGATTAACAAATGCTCTGTTAGCTGCCTGGTGTTATATATAGAATGTACAATATTTCTCTCACAAAACCTACCTGAATATAAATGTTCATGCCTTACCTCGTGTTGCACCAAGATTGCAACAACTTCTCACTAGAAATGCCCGCAAAGTTATAAACTTTCTTGAGAAATGTAGTGCCTTGTCCTATGGTAAGTGTGAAAGTAAGAGCAGTGTATAGTAATTGTAACGGGTTTTTATTTAGGAGGCATGCATGCTGTAGGGTATCATATTAGGGTAGTAAAAATGCTTCAACTTTGGGGGAGGTTCTTGAAGCCTTTACATTTCTTTAGGGTCCATGACCTTCTGCTCATTTAAGGATAGGTGCTCAAGCTATTCAGATGTCTTGCTGTTGAACTCACTGAAGTAGCAAAGTTGAAATCAAACCTGTGTTGTAAACTAGAATTTTGTGTTTCTTGTTATGCACTTCATTAAACCAGAGGGGTTATTTTTTAGATAAGCATTTTTAAACTTCATGTCAGATTTCTCAAAGAACATGGTGAATTAACAAGATAGGTTTAATGCAGTCTTGACAGAAAGGTTAATGAGAATTCAGAAGGCAGCAAGGAGGGAAATATGTACTGCCTCAGGTGAAAACTACAAGGAACTACCGTAAGTTGCAATTCAGCTTCTCTTAAATGGAGGTATTTATTTGTTCTACAGTGAATGTAATTTAAAATGTTTTAAGCAATTCCTCCCTTCAGTAATATTCACTCCTGTCTGTTAATTCATACTGCAGTAGGACCTAGAAAGCGGGTGCCCATTGGACTGAATTCTGTTGCCAAAAATGTGTTTGAGACAGGGGTCTTCTGCTCTGTGCGCTTTGAAGGGAAAAGGATTCCTGCATCTGCCTGGTTCAGAATCTGTAGGATCAGGGTCACATGGCTGAGAAAGGCAGAGAGTAAAGTGGAAATGAAGGCAGATGTCATGGTCGCATCCTGATGAGACTGGGTGCTGTCTTCTATGGCTACGTGGCTTTCTCCCATTGTCACCTTTCTCCAGCCAGTCCAATTACTCAGAAGACTGAGAAGGGGCCACAGGACAGTGAGGCATGTGGCTTCCTTGCACTTAACCATGACACCTGTGGACATCTGCATCTTTATATAGCTTATGGAAAATTCCAAGAAGTTCCCAGGCCTCTCTCTAAAGCTGCAACGATTTCCACTGAAGGGGATGATGAAAGCAGAAAGCAATGAAGTTTGAGTAGCTGTCTGTTCTTGAGCCGTCTGTGGCTGGTTGATGATTTGGCCTGTGCAATGAATGCTTTTGCATTGAGCAGAAAACACCCTCGAAGAGAAATCAGCAATAAGTAAGGACTGCAAATACAGTATTTGTTCCTTTTGGGAAAGCTACCAATCTTGATGATGGTAATCACAGGGCTCCTTTTCTAACTTAGAATCTCAGTTGTGACTGCCAAATGAAACAAATTGGCATGTGATGGTTGGAACTTAAAAACCCCTCAATTACATACACTCTGTCTACAGTTACCTTTACACTAAGGACAACAGGATTACTTTTGTTGTTAGTTCAGCTTGCCTATTGTACATTTTATGTGTAACGAGAACATTATTTTAAAATCCTCCTTTCTACAGCCAAAGTCAAAATAGGAGAAAATTCTGTTACTTACCTTACAAATCATCTGCCAAAGTTCAAGCATTGAAAGTTGTGTTCTTGACAGGAAGAGAAAACAAGAAAATCTTAAGAGTTTATTATGCCAACTCATAGCTAATTACACAAACTTAAATAAAAATGTGATTTGCATTAATTTAGTTACCTTGTTCCAAGGTCCAAGTCTTCATTCAGTTAAAATGTAAAATTCCTTGTTCCAGTATCCAGATGATGCAGTATAAGTGTTGTAAAACAAGGGGATTAGCTGGTTTTGTGTAACTGGCTTGTAAGAGACTTGTATTCCAGGTTCTTTTCCCTTTATGCATGGGCAGAAGGTGCACCAATCCTTGAGGTGCTTAAAAGTTGAGATCCTAAATGCTCTGACCTTCCCGAGAGATGCCAGACTCTTAGCACAGAAAAATTACTATTTTTTTTTTCAGTTTCAGAATTCATATTTTGAGCTTTGACCAGAAAACAGCTTATTTGAGCCATTTAAAACATCAAAGGAGGTGTTCTTGGCTTGGGTACATCTTTAATTTAAAGCAGATTTATTAAAAGGACGAAACGGGATAATACTGCGAAAGGATTAGCTGTGGTTACTTGATTTCTGAGCAAACAGATTAATTCTGCTTTCTTTGTATGGGTGTCTTTCACAGTAAGTCCATTCACTGAGCATTGAACTAGGCCTGGGGTTTGGTTTCTTCCTTTTTTTTTTTTTTAATTTTTTCCTTGTTTCTATTGTCTTCTTCAGAAATCAGAAGCATTGCTGAAAGCTTTAACCTTAAAGCTTAAGCCAGCTTACTCTTCATTGGTTGCTATGCTCCAAAAAACATTCCTGAAGCTTCTTTGCTAGTAACTGCCAAATGTTTTGTTTCAGCGCTTTTCAGCATTGGGGCTTTCAGTTTGGCTTTTGTTTTGATTTATTCTTCACAAAATAAAAATTCTGATAAGTCAATTAAAAAATAGGTTGGCATTCTGAGCACTTAAATCTTGTTGCTATTCTGAAAGCAGCCAGAGCAGTGGTACTGCAGAGTGCTGTTTGTTTTGTATTAGTACTTAAACTTCAGATCTGCTCTATAAATAACAGACAAAAACTGTCTCTGAGATCTGAGAGTTTACTTGTGACTGTACGTTTCACGAATCAGTAACAAGGAATGAAACCTGCTAGGGCCACATCATGGTCACTGAAACTTGGGCAAATCTATTGTGAACTAGTTAATCTAATAGATTTGATGGGAAAGGAATGGGATAACTCTATTCTGAATTGGGATTGACCTCATGGAATTTATTATCAGTGATGTTACTTGGGGACAGAACCCAGAGTGGCCTTCACCTCTCACACGGAAAGACAAAGTTTGGTTAGAATAGGATGGCAGGCCATTTGAAAACCAAGCAAGCATGCTGTAAAAGTTCACGTTTCCATTTTACAGAGGCACTTCAGGACTTGATTTTATGCTTAGCATATGACCGGTAGCACAGGTAAACTACTGAGTTTGGCAATAAGGAAGTGTACACTTTAGCTGCTCACTGCACCGCCGAGTTATCAAGCATGCCAGGGTGGTCTTTCAGTGTATCTGTATCCTTTTTTCCCCCACCATTTTTACTCATTCTAGAAATAAAAATACAGTAAGTCTTAAGAAATCTTTGCTAGCTAAGGATGTATGAGCTCAGAAGCCCAGAGTGCAGCACCTAGCCTGACCCTTGTTCTCTTTTCTCAGTCTCTCCGGAAAGCTCCCCAGACCCTTGTCCACGTAGGCTTTGAGATGTTTCCAGATACTTCCTCCTTCTCCCCAATAACTTTACAATAGAGGCCCTGGGAAGCATAAAACTTTATGAGCATGATATGCTAGCTTAAGTGTTACTCAGTTATTTGTGGCAAGGTTGCTAGAGAAGGAATAGGCAGCAGAGAACAAATTCAACAGACTAAATCACCAGTGTTTCAAGAGGTGAAGCAGGTGTAGTAGCAACTTTTCTTCAACTTTCATTTGTAAAAATACAAACATCAGAGAGAGGGTTAAACTGTACTTCTGAACTGTTCTCAGCCTGTATAGCCATAGCGGTCAGAATCTTGTCCCTAATAACATACCATCAGATGCATCAGACACCTTAAAAGTAACTGCAAACACAGTACTAAGTACAGGAGCCTCACCTAATGCCAATACCCGATACCTTGCTTTAGGCTCCTTACGTGGTACAGTTCTACAGAAGCCATGTGACTTTGCAGTTACTAATTGATGAGGAGCATTGGCTGAGAGATTCTTGAGATGCTAAGATATTGCCACCATACCAATTGCACAAAAGCCTGAAGGGAACGTGCCTACACTGTATAGTGGTCACCAGATGCTGGTTTTTTGCTCAGGTATGGACAGATGGATATGGGAATGACTGAGTAGATGGAGCATTACATCATCTGAAACCTAGATTGATACAGTTGCATGGCATAGCTGTATTGCTCTGTTTAAAATGTCATTGCCTGGGTGGAAACCCTGTGCTTGGGGATCTGAAAGTCTTGCATTGCCTTCCCTCTGCCATATGTAGGCAGTTGTTTAGCTGGTAACTGGAGTATCTGTATGTGCACAGAGACACAGATCGTTACCTCTTGATTATGTTCACATTATGTGATGTGTCGTCTCCATGAGAGAAATTAAATTGCCTTTAGTAATTTGAAGCAAGTAAAAATGACAAATCATCATTCTCATGTGATCAGTAAATGGCTATAGGACGAGAATGCATCTCAATTACATGGCAAGTACACTTCAAGCAGCATCGATCGTTCCAAATCTCCAATTGTTTTCCTGTGATTTTCTTTACTTTTAAACTAAGATGACTTTGGTTTACTGAAAAAAATTTAAGTAGCTTCCTTCCACTTTGAATAACGCTATTAGCTGTGAACTCACAGCTCATAATTATGAAGAGTTAGAATAGCAAATTATTTCATAGAGACAAAAGCAATATAATGTATATAGAAATGAAAGAAAACAAATGCAGCAGGAAAGTGATTTTTAAAGTCTGCATTTTGGGATGTGGCAGACTAGCATACTGGAAAGCCAAAACTCCCATGGGCAGCTAGAAAATGGTCATCATTAGTGAGCTATCATGCAAATCCTGCACGAAGAAAAAGGAGTAGACATTTAGCAACAGGAAATGCTTTTGTATGTGAATACAGAATATGGGCTATAAGAGACTTTTTTTTTTTAAATAAGCCAGCATTGCTGTCTACATCTGCATTTGGATTCTGATCCTGCAAATATTCCTGACTAGAGAATTAGCATCTCCAAAGACAGTTCAAAGCAGTAATTACCAGGCATAGTGCATGATTTTGCCACACAATGAAGCATCCTACAGAGATCCTCAAGTTAGCGGCAACCTGTGGCAGCGAGTCTCTGCGAGCGGGAGGAGGCTCAGATGCAGAGCTGCCTCTCTGGCTGGGCCACCTGTGAGCCAGAGCTGCCCCTCCGGGATAGAATCATAGAATCTTTAAAGTTGGAAAAGACCTCTGAGATCATCTAGTCCAACCGACAACCCAACACCACCATGTCCACTAAACCATGTCCTGGAGTGCCACATTTAAATGTTTTTTGAATACCTCCAGGGATGGGGACTCCACCACCTCCCTGGGCAGCCTCTTCCAATGCCTCACCACTCTTTCAGGAAAGAAATTTTTCCTAATATCCAATCTAAATCTCCCCTGGTGCAATTTGAGGCCGTTACCCCTCGTCCTATCACTGGTTACTTGGGAGAAGAGACCAACACCCTCCTCACCACACCCTCCTGTCAAGAGGTTGCAGAGAGCGATAAGGTCTCCCCTCAGCCTCCTCTTCTCCAAACTAAACAACCCCAGTTCCCTCAGCCGCTCCTCCTAAGACTTGTTCTCCAGGCCCTTCACCAGCTTCGTTGCCCTTCTCTGGACACGCTCCAGCACCTCCATGTCCTTCTTATAGTGAGGGGCCCAAAACTGAAGGCAGTACTTGAGGTGTGGCCTCACCAGTGCCGAGTACAGGGGCACGGTCACTGCCCTACTTTTGCTGGCCACGCTATTCCTGAGACAAGCCAGGATGCTTGTTGCTGTCGGATGGGTGGCTTTGCATCATCTCCTCAGTGCCTCAGCTCCCGCATTCACGCACAAAGGACCAGCACGCACAGCCTGAAGGGTAAACATGACCCTGGTACTCGAAAATGATCTGTAGAGTCACCAAAATCAAACCACAGGCTGAAGCCAGATTTCAGTCTAAGAATGTGACTCTGCCAGGGAGAAGACAAGTGTGTGCCTACCTTGTAGTAGTCATTGCATGATGACTAACAGAGGAGAGCAGGGTAGTGTGCAGGTTTAAGACAGGCTGGTACTTTGAGTTAAATCTCAGGGAGAAGGTGGGATGGATGTCTTTATTTTGACTCTGCTATTCATAGTGACAGAAGTGCTTTGTCTTCATTTGCCTTTTAACTTGTCTTGGTCTCTTCAGCTGGTGAAAGAAAAGTTGAAATCAGCATTGCACAAATGTTTCCACTTATGAATTGACTCTTCTGTGTCAAGTTCCAGCCCTGCTTGGCCCCTGCTGCTCCAATAAGCACCTGAATTTCTAACAAGATAATAAACCAACTGAGATATGCCCTCCGCCCCCCCAGCCTGCTTTGGCCTAGGCATTTCCACAACTGGTATCTAAATTACTTGTAAAAATAAGTTTAATTTTATGTAACATGGTAGATTTTGGTGTCTAGAACTATTTTCTTATTTGGTCACAAAATGGCAATCTTTTGTTTTCATTGTCGCATTGCATTAATAAATGGTCCCTTGAATGTCCTCCACCTCCTGTATCCAGTGCTATGACCTTATATGCTGTATCGTCTAGCTGCTGCAATTGACTGGAGTTTTTAAAATTTCCTGCTTCACATTGACCTGATTTCCAGCTCTTTCTCAGGGCAATTTGTTTTCTATTAAAACAGAATTTTGTTCTTCAGTGGTCTATCCAGAAGTCCCCAAATTAGCCAATTTTGCTCTGTCTGTAAGGGCAGTGTGCAGTAGTACACGTACACAATAATTTCCTTGGTTTGCAGCCCCGCCATTCAAACACTGAAATGGTTCAACATGCCTACAAGCAGTTGCCCTGCTAACTCTTCAGCCATCAGTCAGCTTTGGAAATGGCTCTTTTTTTGTTGTTGTTGTTCCTTTTTTTTTTTTTTTTTTTTTTTTTTAAATTAAGTCTGTGGTTCTTTCTTCTTTGGGTAGTTTTAACCAGCAGGGTAACATTTAAATCAAAGCTTTTGGCTACTTCGAGCCCAGTTGCAAACATGAAAGGTCAACCAAGTAGTCCTTTAGAATCTAATTAATGGCAGAACACTTGGGAATAGAGCTGAGTTTGCCTCCATATCCTGATGCGGCGTGGTTGGATGCTTTGCTCCAGAGTCCTTGCTTTAGCTGTGCCAGTACCCTGGATTTCTGGGGAGTGTTTCCAGCTGCCGTCCTGAGAGCACCCCGTTGGCGTGCCTGCCCTCCCGGCTCTGCCCCGCTCCTTTCCTCCCCCTTCTCCTAGCTGTGATTGTAGGACTTGTACCCCACAGTCACAGACTCTCTTTTAAGGATCTCTCATGTATGAATTTGAAAGGAAGGAAGAGGCATGAACTCTTCTTAGGAGCAGAGCTGACCCCACGTAGACGGTCAGGCTCTTTGTCTAAAACAGCTGTTTTTGACCTTAACTTATGAAAGCGAGAAGCCCCTTCTGCTCTTCTCTTACTGAGAGGTTGAAACCTATTTTTAGAGAGGTGTGCGCAGTTCTGGTTACAGTGCGGGGCCACAAAATAGGCAATTAATGCCATCCTGAATTGCATGATAGCTGCCTCTTGCAACTCAGCTCACTTTTTTCTGGAGCCCAGGCCAGTAACTGATTGTCTCTTCCTGGAAAATGAACCTTCTGTCTTTCCAGTTGCTCTGGAGTTGGTAGTCAATTGTTTATTTATGCTGTAAGAGTCAAAACCATGTAACTTACTAATTGCATATGGCCGGAACCTAATAAAAAAAAGCAGATTTTTTTTTTTTTTTTTCCATAGGTGGTGTTACACTTTAAAAATCTTAAAATCGACAAGCTTCATTTTAGGGACCTGAGCCATGTGCTTGGAGCACCTGCGGTTGGCAATATTAATGATGTGACCGCCTGACTTAAAGAATGATATTTAAAGATTGCTCGGGTCTCATGCTTTCCCTCCACGCTGTGGTTAATGTTACCCTGAGGGCAAAGTCCTGCAGCTCTCCCTCATTAGAACTGCAGGATTGCAGAGGGCAGAGCTGGGGAGGGCAAAGCAATTTGTGGTCCTCTGAGCTTGGCTGCATGAGACCTTTTGGCATTACCGCATGAGCTGTGTAAATCCATTCAGCCTATTTAATATCAGTGCCTTGGAACCTGGGTCTCTTTCTTCTTGACCCCACATCTGGAAGCTGTTCTCTTTTTCTAGCAGATGGTGAACCCCTAGCCTGTCAACTAAGTGTGCAACGAGAGACTTTCTATAATATTTGTTGTTTACCTGGGATACAATGAAGTCCTTCATGTCATTTGTTGCAGAAATGGGAATTTCTGAGCCAACCAGCTATAACATCTGCTTCAAGGCTACAGCTAGCACACATTTTAAAAAAAATGGCTGAATATGTATTTACACAACAGATCGTTTGTGTTAAGTAGAGTTTATTCCACCATTGGTATGCATGCATAACTCCTATTAGTATCATCAGCAGCTATGTATTCTCTTAAGGAGAACAGAGCTGCTAATTAGAACTCTGAGGGGGTTTTTAAAACTTATTGTGCCAAGTTTAAAAAAAAAACACCTTTGTACAGCTTTTATTGCAAAGATAAAGTGCTGTATGTTCACCTGGAAAATGGGTTTTCATTGTTTTTCCAGCCTCCCCTTTATTTTTATTGCAACGACACGAGCCAGTCCCACCCCGGAGCAGAGGACGTGCGGGGCAGCTAGCCCTGCTGTCGGGAGCTTACCTTTCAAGCAGAAAGAACAGCACGTGTGACCCCAGAGAAATGAGATGACTATACGACCTAGCAAAACTGCGAGGCTGGCCGTAGAATAGCTGCTGTTGTCAATATGAAGCCTACCCAAGCGGTCAGGCCTGAGGACAGCGCTTGGTCCGTATTTGCAGTGCCCACCCTGAGGCACGGAGCGCTGTTGCCCTGTCCCAGTGTGGCCCCTCTCCTTCTCCAGCACCCAGAGCAGCGGGGCCTGGGCAGGGCTCTGGTTTGCAGAGCAGCAAGAGAGGCAGCAGAACTGCGCGGCAGGGGGGAGAAGTGCTAAGGGACCACATAAACGTGTCACATAGCCCAGAATTTGGGACTCGTGTCAGGACTTTGCATTAGTGTCTGACTTTTTACAAACATGAATTCAAGCGGTTGACTTTGCTGTCTCCCAGCTGCCCAGCTGGGCAGCTGTTTTCAGGATTTCAGGTTTTACAGAGCTTAAAAAGTTTGCAGAATTCCATTAAAACTTTTTAATGTACATGTTCAGCAGGATGCAATGGGAGTGCACCATATGACATTTCTTTTGGGATTTGAAGAAAAGATACTGAACCTTTTTATTATTGTGCCAAGTTTTTTTTTTTAAAAAAAAAAAAGAAAAAAGGAAGAAAAGTCTCTTGAAGGTATTCCAAATATAGTAATTTTTCTTCCGTCTGATGAAAACTGGAAACTGGAGCCTTATAAAGAAAATACTGATAAGGGTCCTAGCTAAGGAAGCACCGGCAAGCACTGCTCTAAAGCATGTAAACAAACAAGCCCTCTCAAATGGTGTCGGAATTCCAATGGATTCTAATTATCTGCTAAGACAGATAGGTAAGAAGAACTACTGATATAAAGAAAACCTGGACTAAAAAATACATATGCTGTAATTTCAGAAAGTTTTAGTTTCTGCCCATGGCAGGTACTGAGTAAAAGATAAGGTAGAAAATAATGAGCTTCTGTTATTTGTATCTGAAGTTTAGAAGAGACATATTGTGAGTGAACAAAAGATGCACCATAAAACACTGCACTGAAATAATTCTTGGTGGAAATGTAAAAAGCTGCAGGGTGCTAAAGAAGATGCAGTGTCATCCAGGCGAGAGCACTGTTCAAAACAGAGTTTTAGAGCCACTGCTATTAGTAAGATGTAATATTTCAGGTTTTTAACATACATTTTAATTAGTATACTATAAAATTTAACCTCCTATTTCAATCTTCAGGCTTTTGAGAAAGAAATTTCATGGTAATTTATCTTCATCATGTATATTGTCTGCTAATTCCTCATATTCCCACCAACAAAAACATGCTTTTCTCCTTTTTAATTCACATTTCAATTAATGACAGAAGCAATTGAAGTTTAGAAGTGAACATTTTCTCCTTTGTCAGCATAACTACAAGAAATTTTAAATGATAGATTTCGTATTACAAATTTTGGGCATCAGGGTCTCGGAGAGCCTCCCATCTGCTGAACCCTGGATAAAACGTGCCCTCTCATCCCCACCCCTGCTGTTCGTTATCGAGGCTGTTATCGAGGCCCAGGGCTCGGAGCCCGTGCTACGTGCTCCAGTTGTCTGTCCTCTCTGTGGCCCTACAAACAGGAGCAACCTTGGGCACATAGTATGTCCTAGGCCATCCGGGGCACCTGCAGCAGATTCTCAGTTACACCTGCATTCCCAATGAGAGGTGCTGCCACGGCTAGGATCCGACAGTATTTACCCTATATATTATCATTAGAATCACAATGAAGAAACGCACAGTTGTGTCATTAGTGAGTGAGCTGCCAGTCTTCATCCCAGCATGTGTCGTCGCGGTGTTCCTGCCTGCTCTCCTCCGCTGGCAGGGGAGCATCAGCGGATCTGGGCAGGGACCGGCTGCGTATCTGCTGGTGGAAGTTGTCGCTTCCTAAGCTGCTGTCTCACCCGCAGCAGACTGGCGGCCAGAGGGAGTTTCAGCTCAGCAGGAGGGCACAGAGGTGTGCATCACTCCATACCAGCCGGGAGGCAGCTCATCTGGCTGCTCCCTACCCCTGCTCCTGAGGGCCAGCAGCCGCCTGCGTGCCTGAGCGCTGCTGTCCCCTGCTTCACCCCACCGCTGCCTTACTTGGCTGCGCTCGAGACACATACGTGAGTTCCTTCTGTCAGGATGCAAAGCCCTTCAAGGCGTTAATGCAGTCTGGAGGCTGTACTAAGCTGTCCACGCAGACGTTCCTGAGTCAACTACGCACCTTTGTGTAAAAGAACACAGCAACTTATTTGACAATGTCACTTACGTGCAGGTTAGATCAAAACCTGGGTGCCAAAAGCTGAAAGCCAGTATAAATACAGAGATATGTTGTCTTATTACATCATTAAAAAAAAAAAATCTAGATTCTGCTTTAGCAGGGATTCCAGGCTGGAGACTGACAGACAAGAATAAAATAGCTGGGTATAAATTTTATGTAGCTATTTTCTTTCTCCCTCAAATGTGAATGCTTATGCAAAACACATTGCTGTAGATTCACTGACAATAAAGAGGGAATCATTATACGAGTACTGGGTTCTCAGGGGAACACTTTAGCCAAAACACACTCTGCAATAATTTCCCACATCTTAGTTGAATAAATTAATTTATGAATTTTCCATGAATATGTTCAACTGTTTTTCCCCTCATGTATTTTATTGCTCTCCATATACATTTAGCAACAAATAACAGAGCTGCTTTTCCATTTGCAGTAAAATAGTTGAGAGATGTTTATGTGGGCCTTGGGGTTCATAGTAAAGAAATGCAGTTCAAACACCACGGAAGTAGCAGAGAAACATGAAGCTTGGCAGGACCCGGGGAGCTCTGCTAGGAGAAAAGCTCAGCAGAGAGTCAAGGCACATCCAGTCATACCACCCGTGAGATGTGTCCCCTGAAACCAGAGGGACCAGCCCCAAACTGTGCGACTGCTCCCAGTGAGTGCTGTGTAGAGTCACTGTAAGGGGAGCTTCATGGCTCATGTCTGCAAAAATTGTAATGTCCCTTTGGTGTGAAAGACTGGTAGGTTGTCTTATTCCCTCATTTTATATGTTTTGTCCCATAATGTGTATCTTTTTATTTTCATGTGAGAAGGAGATATGGATGGCCAAAGGAAAGAGGGCGTTTGAGTTTTCTCCACAAAATAGAAATGCAGTGTCCATGGTCTGGAGAAAGCCAGCAGGCTCCTAGACTGTAGATCCAGTGGCAGAGTAGTCCGAAAACTTCATTATTGTTCCACAAGACATCTTCTGTGGCCGCTCTGCCTCTGAATATCACTTAGTTTGGCTTAGGCAATGTCATTAAATCCAAAGTTGAGCTACTCATGTGGGTTATTGCAGTGAGTAAGCACACCACCACATGGAAAGTATGATATCACCATGTTTTTCTTTAGGGAAGGGAAAAACAGTTACATACAGTGATTCTGTGTTGAAAAGTAATCAGTATTATCCTAATTAATATTTAAAACGATGGAGTTCTTTCATCTTCATCCCCCAACGCCGAGCTGCCAGGCCAGTTCTGTATGTCTACAAGCTTAACATCCCTAACTAGTATGGTGGGAATATAATGTGGTTAATCATAGGTGTAAATTTACTTACGTGGGACTGCACCATTGTGATCTTCAAGCGTAGCTCTCCTTCTTGGCCTGCACACTCAGGTGATAGAGCTAGCCCTTTCTAAGTAGTTTCTGTTTTGGTTTGTTTTGAGCTTTTTGGTTGTCATTTTTATCAATCATAAGGAAAGCTGAGGAAAAACTTGCCTTGCTGTTGCCAAGTATAAAGCTCTTCCTTTCTTAACTGCACATAATAACGGCCTTGAAATAGGCCTTACCATCTTAAAGGTGGTATTTGAAGTCTAATTACTAATGCTTAGACATATAATTTACATTTATTATGCATAATAAAATATGTAACTAATTGATGTTCTGTAAGGGATTAAATGATCAACTCCAGCTGCAGGAAGAAGATTTATGCCTGTGTTCTCAATAACATTTTGACTGTCAGAATACGCTGCAGGACGAGTCGTGGCCTTCAGGACTGTGCGCGCAGAGAGTGTTCTCCTTTCTCCTGTTCTCCTCTCCTTCTGATGTGCTTTCTCTTGTGTTTGTCCCCTGTCCAAACCGCATAAATGAAGCAAGTGTTTTCATGGAGCAAACAGATGAAAAATAAGCACTTCTATTCCCTTCAGTCTTGCAAGACATTAGTGTAAAGCGCAAGCTAAGCTTGCACATGTTTGTGTGCGGCAGTGCAATTTCTAAATCGGAAGGGCAGAACATCACACAGAGCATGCAACCACCAGGGTGCATTGAAGTTCAGAATGGCCGGGAGATAATGTCAACAGAATAGGATGGAGGCACAGGATAATGGTCTCCTGCTGCTAGATTAAAGCCTGGGCAAAGATGAGCCCTTTTAACAAAAACAAACAGAGGCAAAGCCAAGATATTTGCCGTAATTTCAAAGCAGGAGGCATTTATCTTGTAACAGCATCCTGTTCTCTTCTCTTGGCTTCTACTGCACCAAAATAACAGAAGATGATGCTGTGATTTTCCTCAGTGGCCTTGCTGCATGAGCTCATTGCTGTATGAGCTCCAGTTGCCCACTGCATCCTCACTGGGTAACACCATGGTCTTACACTGGGTGTCCTTCGGCCTTCAAAAAAGCTGCACATTTCAAAACCCATTGTGTCACACTGTGTAAGCGGGCCGGCCTACTTTTAAATGAAAAAGAATTAATTTATAATAAAACTCAGACTTATCAAAGGGATTTTACAGCCCAGCATTCCCGATTTCCTCTGGCAGGAGGCAATCTCTGCAGGGAGGAGCGCCAGCCTCAGCGCTGCAGGCAAA
Organism: Scopus umbretta; assembly: GCA_013400535.1. Taxonomy (NCBI): domain Eukaryota; kingdom Metazoa; phylum Chordata; class Aves; order Pelecaniformes; family Scopidae; genus Scopus; species Scopus umbretta. The sequence continues at coordinate 21,442 of VZTL01076480.1, forward strand.
ACTCCCCCTTGCATTAAAAGTCCTCAGATTCTGATCTGGTAAAATCCGTGCTTGAGGAAGACAAAATATGGGATTGAATTCAGTTCATTAGGTATCGAGCCAAAGGGAACGCCTCGCACATTTTTGTTCCTGCTCCTGTGTGCTGTTTTCTTTTACTCCGTTTTATCAGTCCATTAGTCCAGTCGCCAGCAACCGTGCTGCTGGGCACGACCTGGGGAAAATACCCTTGGGGCAGTGACTGCAGAGAGGACAACTACACAGGTACAAACTGCTCGTAAGGGAAGAGTCAGCACTAAAATATACGTAATGCAAACAGCAAAGGCTATGACTAGTGTTATATATCAGGGCTTTTTAACCAGCACACTTTTGCAATATTAATTCTCCTGAGTTGACTCATTCGTCCAACACTGCACATGTCCTGCTGTCCTAAATGGTTTGAATGTGGTGACTGTTAAGAGGTGCTGTAAATCCCATCTGCTGAGGTTTTAGGGAAGGGAAAGAAACAAGGAACAACACACAGATATGGGGAACTATACTGTACTGCTCATAGTTTAATCTTCACTCTTTGGTTTTATGATTTTATTGTATTTCTGGAGTTAATTGCATGATGAACAGCTATTTTTAAGGATGGTACTGTTAAGGCAATTTTTAGTTATTGGCAGGAGTAATTTAAAATGTCCTCGTTGAGAGAAGCTGATGAAGGACCAGTCTCATCAGCTGATGAGCTGATTTCTTTCAGTTCTCACTATTGTGAAGTTGGGTGTCTCTTCATGGATTTTTTTCAGACCAAGCCCACTATTTGCAGTGGAAGCTGAGACCTCCCAGCTCCTCAAAAGACCAAGCTAATAAATCAGTAGTGGTAACAGGTGGTATGATTTCACCCCTGGAACATGGTAATGCAGCATAGGAAACACATGGGATTCTGGAGGTGTGTATTTTCTTCCCAGCTTTGCCACTGATCTCTTGGGTGACCTGGAAGAAATTGTTTCAACTTTCTGTGCTGCAGATCCCATATATTTAAGCAGGGAATAATAACAAGGCTTTACGAGGCACATTTAGAAGTGCTGTGCAAACCTCTGCATAGGAAGTAGCTATTATTGTTGTTATCTGTAATAATAAAAACAATGGCTTTTTCAATAGAGGCTGAAGTTTTGCAATCTGTCCAATGCCATTAATGCAAAATGCAATTTCTCATTTAATCCACAGCTGCTGCTTTTATATCTTGTCCTAATTCAAAATGTATTCTTGTTTTTATTATGTTTCCAGTGCAAGTTGGATTTCCATGCATGTACTTCTGGCAAAACCATCACAGCTCGATGTGAAGGGCCTTGCCCCTGCCTTCCAGGACCTGAAAGTTCAAAACACAAGGTGGAGAAGACTGGTGAGTTGAGCTTTAATGGAATTATAGCAGACTTAATGGTTCTTGCTGTGTTCTCAGAAAAATGTAAGAAAGACATTTTTTAACTAGTAGATTTTCTATGTAACACTTTCTGAGAAAAAGCTAAGGTGCAACTAATCCTTTTCTAAACATGTAGTGCTTTCCAGCATCTTAACTGCTGCAAAACTAACACCCACTTGATAGAGTCTCATAGGAAAACTGAGTTTGGGCTAACGATTCTCATTTTTGAGTGAAAATATTTTGAATGGAAATACTGAATCATCATAAAAGAAGATAGAAAAGAAAAAATTACTACTTGAGGATTTATTACTTCATAAACAAAAAAAAAATCAGTAGCCTGTGTGCTAATCAGAAAGTCATTTAGTCACATATATGTATTACACCGGATCTGAATTACCATTTTTATCTTTGTTGTTATTAATGTTAGAAGTCAAATAAATGTATATACATATTTGTATTTATGTATGAAACTGTTTCAACTACGATACAAACTCATTGCAAATAATGTTATGTAAAACTGAAGGTTGAAGGCTCAGCACAAATGGCCATTTGCCCTGGAAGCTCTCCGGCGAGATCTCTATTTAGGTCTGTAAACCCAGTGAGCTAATTCACTCCCCCAGGGTGTTTTCCAAGGAAGTAAGCACAAGCTCTCTTGGAGTGACCTCAGCCAAAGGGAATTAGTTCTTGCAAAAGAGACTGACTAAAGGCAGAACTCCAGCAGCAGGGCAAGTGCCACAGCCAGGTTCTGTCTAAGAGTTTCCACCCTGTTGTGGGGAAAGCCCTTTGGAAGGGAAAAGAGTTGTTGCATGTGGCTGTGATTTCTCGATCTGAGCGCAGATGTACTGGTAAGAGCATCTGTGGCAAAGTGAATACCAGCCTGGTTTTAAACACAGTGTTGTCTCCCCTCTCGTAGGAGGACTGCTAAGAGGGTTAGCTCCCTGACTGCTGCTGAGCTCCTGTCTGTACGAGTAGCTCACAAAGCCAAAGCAGTGATTAACGCGGGGTTCACTCTGTCGTCTTAAGCAGCAAAATGTGTTTATTTGCCTTGTGCACCACTTGGAGCATGAAAAAGATGAAGCTTTGACGGTGGTCTGCTTGATCCAAAATATCTGAGGACCTCTCTTTGCTCCTCCCCACTATGGACACGTTCCAATGGTAGCAGACACAGTAACAGGACAAAAAGTTTAAACAACACTTCCTTTGGTTAGTTCAGGCCCTGTCACTTCAGCTGAAACACTGCTGAGCCTGCTGGTGGTGGTCCACACACTGTAGCCTCTAGCACAGCACCAGTTTTCACGTGAAGCCTCCATCTGCTTCCTAGAACAAGCAGTGATTCTTGAAAATTCAAGTTTATTCCATTTCTTGCAAATCACAGACATTCTTCTGCCGAGCTGTCAAACTTAGCTGAAGTATTTTAGATGGCAAGTTTCTGAAATCAATATATAACTGTAATATTGCTTTATGTGGCTTGAGTCTTTTGGTTACAGAATACCCACTGATAAATTGCCTTATTCATATTTTCTATTTCTTGTAGTCAGGCACAAACATATACTTTTCTTCTCCTAAGCTGCTCCCTGTATGCTCTCTTTGTTGCCCTTATCAGAAAGAGTATCAGATTAATAAATCTTCAGTGACATTTTAAGCTTACAATTTCATTCACACGAGACAAAAAAGATTCTAATAACCCTTATCCTGATAAATGCAATTTGACAGGGTATATGTGTTCTGAAACCCAGGCTTTTGTTTTGCTTGACTCAAAACTTCGACTCCAGCCAACAAAGCATTAACGTAATGGATTGGGTGATCTGTGAAGCAACTTTCCTGAAGGCTTTTTCAAGAGGCCAAACTTGAGCTAACAGTACTCCTGCCATTGCCCTGGTGACAATGCCTCAATTCTGCCATCTTCGGCGTGGTGTGGCATGGAGTACTCTGTCCCCTTGGAGGAGCAGTCACCTGGGAAATAAGGGAAATCATTGCCAGGTGTGTATGGGAACATTCAAAACACTGGAGACACTAGTCATCCTCTGCATCGAGCCTGTGCAAAGGAACTGTTCAGATTTATAGTGTCACAGGCGAGACACAGGTACAGGCATGGGAGCGATTGTGTGTGTGCGTGTACATGTGAAAAAATAACAGCAGTATAATACTGTACTTTATCACTGTCTGTTTCTTTCTGGGGTTAGTTGCTGAAATCTCATGTTTGTTGGAATTTGGCCCTCGATGGTCTGATGTGGTTTTGGGGGACAGTCATGGTGCGAGCAGCGTTTGCTGCTGTGCATTTGCCTGCGCCTGTCTGAGCAATATCCAGCTCCTCAGGGGCAAAAAGATCCTGCTCCAGGAGTAAACAAATAAGGATAGTATATCCATGGGATTCATAAAAGATGGCAACGTTTGAATTAAAGTTTATACCATGCTTTTTAGCAACAGTTTCTGTATCACCATATTTTGGGGCAACAGGCTAAAAAAGCAGCTTCCCTCCTAGACTCTCATGAGCTCCAAAAATAAGCCAGCAGCAAGTCCACTGTTGGTGGTGCAGTACCAGTTACAGCATTTGGCTTTTCTTCTTAGATGCTGACTTTGCTCACCTGCAACCAGTCAATTTGAGGATCCTCCCTGCACATTCAGCAAGGGAAATAGCAGCAGCTTCTGGCCTCATGTTTACAAATTTAGGGATCCGACCGCTCTGTTAGGGAGCAAGCCTCCATGGACTTCATGAGAGAAATGCTCACAAAAGGATTTGGTATTGAGACTCAACTAATCAATAGCACAGGGGCTTTCTAACTTGATTTACCTTAAATTTTCTTCTGGATCTTTGAACATGCCAGCAAAGTGCAAGTTAAAGACATCCTTTAACTTACCTCCTCGGTCTCGTTTCTTTGGACATTGTTTTTTCAGCTGAGCCCCTGAGTGTAATGGAGTCTCAAACTGAATATTTCAGAGTTTATCAATCTTTTAACCAAGAGCTCCCAGGAGTTTCCATGAGAAAACATGAGTTAATCCTATATACCAGTATAAATTTTACCCAGGTGCTATTTTGGCAGCATCTGAAGAGGGATTCGGTACTGTGTGTCTGCCCTTTACAGCCTGGAAGCCAGCCAGCTTTCCTCAGGTTTCTGAGAGATTTGTGAATTCTAATTGCTGACCACAGAAAATTTCCATAGGACTGCCTTTCCTAAGGCTACCCTATCTGCTCACCAAGTAGTGTCACCTGGCTTTGGAGAAATAAGCCCTGGATAGTATCTAAGGAGACACGTGTGAGATGTACAAGGCAATCACATGGCAGTGCCCTGAAGCCTGGTCATGGTAGCAAGCAAGTGATCTCCCCTTCATCACATCTCCAGACCTCTCAGTCTGGAGCTTCTGACTAGCATTTTGGTTACCTGGTACCCTAGAGTTTTCCCTAGCCTTCACACAAATCTGTTTTATTTTCCTCATGTACTACCATAGTATCATTAATATTGCTGAATTGGTATAAAAATCAGTAGTTTGATTTCTCATATAAAAATTTGTATAAAAGAATGGAGTAGACAGTTGGGACTCTGTTTCTGCTCCTTATTTAGTTGCCAGGTTTGTAAAATCCATTCAAATACAGCATAATCTTAAGTAGAAAATGATAAAGAGCTAAACCTCATGCCTCGTACAGGCATGTCAGTGGAAAAATACTAAGGAGAATTACAGTGCAAATGCTTCCAGCAAAATGGAAATGCAGCTCTTAGTGCTACTGCATAAACTTTTTTATGCCTATTATACAACAAGGTTAAATGTATGTGGTTGTGAACTTCCAATTTGAAGACAGTTTGCATTAATCTTTACACATTCATTCAATCATATTCAAATATTATTCCATAATAAATTACTTTCAGAAATTAAAAAAGTTAAGGAACATTTAATTTCCAGAGTACTGTAATTCTAAATGTCATGACCTTTTTTTATATGCTTGTGAATAAAATTGGCAGCAGCATCAAAGAAAAGCAGTCTAAGTGTATGTGCTCGGAGGTGACAATTGACTGCAGTGTCTGGGTTGCGTTCCTTCCTCCTCCCTGGGCTCCTTCGAAAACGTTTGTGCTTTGAGGATGAAAATCAAGACTAATAATCATGTTAAAAATTGGAATTCTTTTTATAGTGCTAACTGGTATTACGGAGACGTTAATAAAATAACACAACAGCTAGCAAAAGACAACTGCACCAGAATGATTATCTTTAATGGCAAATAACAACAATATAATCTTTCTACCATAAAGTTAAATCTTTGAAGAGATGGCAGGATTGTGTTCTTCATTTTCTTAAATGGAGTTTTGAGTCAGAGTCTAAGAGGTAGAAAACAGGACTCTGCGAGTATACTGATGGAAGATTTCAGAAAAGAAGACAAGCCCAATGCTGCTTCTCTTTTCTTTCTGAGGCCCATTTAGATTCTTTTGGTTTATCAAAACACTTGATATGCTTCATTATTCACAGCAGTATCCCAGCTTTACAATATGCTTCCACGATAGCCGCTGATTTTCAGCTCGGCTACCCAGAGACAAAGGTTGAGCTGTAATCTGCCCTGAGGTTAGCTGCCCTTTCAGAGCATATGTGCCCTTTTATCTAATACTATAAAATGAATAAGGCTATAATTTCAACAAAAGGACTGGTAACTGACTCTTAGTGGCACCGAAGTGACAGAAGTTATTGAAGGCGCAGAGTCCTGTCTTCTGGTGGTTTTCAGGTACCTCTTTCCAAAAGCTCTGCAATGTTAACTAGAGTTCTCATCAAGTGTAACTTATTTTGACACTAAGCAAAGCTTCTAAAACTCCTCAATAAGCGAAGGACTTCAGACAAGAAACAGGTTTAGTTCTTCAGAACCTACTGGCAAGGGAAGAGATTTTTCCCTTGAATGTGCAGTTCACTCTATCAAAAAGAGAACGTTGTGCAACGATTGGGGCATCTCTTGGCGAATGTGAATTCACAGTTGACAATGTGGCTCTGTTGGCTTCTGCCATACGTGTGACTCCTGTTTGATACATGTGTTAGTGGTGTAGTAGCTCAGGCAGGATGGTAAATGTTTAACAGCATGCCAGGGCTTTTTTGGACCACCTTCTTTTTGTGTTTTCTAAGAAGCTGAGTGCTCTACTCCCAACATACTAGTCTTCATTTGTTGCCATCAGGGTTGCAGAGCCACTGGAGCATGAACAGATGCAGTAATTCAAAGTAGGTTAATCCCTATCTGTGCGTTGTGTCTTTTTGACCTTGCAGAAATGCCCAAGGCAACTTCTAAGAAATGCTATTATCTTGATAAAGGAAATGTAAGGTCAATAGGCAGAAGAAAATATATTCAGTTATACTGAGTGTTGTTTAAATTTTTAACGGGAACCAAGAGAATATTTTTAAGTTACAGGAATAGGTCTTGGCAAGCTTGATCAAGAATGTACCTTGTTTAGGGTATAGTTTAGGATATGAATTGTAGCGTTTGCCTACCAGTCCTGTTGGGTGTGATGGATGAGAAGGTCTAATGTTCCATTCCTTTACAAAAAGAGCACACAGTGCATGAAGTTCATTTGGAGAAATCACAGTCTTGTTTCCCAAATGAGTTGTATCACTTGTTGTGCTTGAATGACTGACAACTAGAAGAATTTAGTCTTGGAACTAAGTCTTTCTTTTGAAATTCACCTTCAGCAAATATTTCAGTTTCAAATTGCTATTCACAAGTTTTCATGACTGCAGAGTACATAATTTTAAAGTTGATGAAGTATGAATCATGAACATAGTTAAGTTGAAATTGGTTCCTGGGTTTGATTTGACAGGAAATTTTGCCTTTTGTGGCTTTAGCTTTGAAAAAAGACTTCTTCGGACACAGAATTTCCAAGTAGATTTTTAAATGACCTATATGAGTCTCAAACGCTGCGAATGGTAAAACAAAAACATTCTAACATTAAGGTTGCCAAGAGTTTCAAAGCTTTCAATATCTCATGAAAACTAGGAGGGTTTTTTTCCCCATTTTACAACAGAGAAATTATGTTTGTTCAAACCAAAGAGTAGCTTTCAGTGCAGGGCAGATATAAGGACGTGGAACACAGTGACGTGTGCTCCAGACACTGACATGCTCCTCTGGACTTCATCAGTAAAAAGCAGGATTATTAGTTCTAGGTTATGTAGGATCAGATATTTTTGCTCCAAAATTTTCTGTATGAATACTGCAATTCAGTCTTTTAATTTGTTACATGATGAAATGATCGTACCCAAGTAAATCTGAGTTATGTAGTATCTGTAAATAATATAGTAATAATTATTACTATTATTATTACTATTATTTTAACTGCAGGCTTTCATCCGAGATCAGTCTTTATTATTCCTTTCCTTAAAGCATGAAAGATGTAACTTTTTTTATTTCTGCTAGATATCATCTGTGAGTATTGAAGTGGCTGCACCCAATTAATATTTGATTAAAAGAAAGTGAGAAGCAGGCAAGAACAGATACCTTTGCTCTTCATGGAGGGCTATTACCATTGCCCACTCCTCTCAGAAGCAAAAGCAAATAGTGTCAAGACTGAGGCAGCAAAATCCAGGTTCTTGCAAGGGTCAGAAGAAAGAGCAAAGTAACGGTGGCTGGGGACATTTTGTTCTGCTGCTTGACCTCACATGCATCTTCCTTTTGTGCACCAGAGGAAAGCAGGACCTTATGAGGGAAAGGGTGTGCATTCTACGTTTACATATTTCATAGGAAAACTTGTATTTTTGTAGGAGAAATGGAATGTGCAATCTGAGAGCCAAATGAATAAAATGCTGAAAAGGAATAGAGCAAAAAATAATGTGAATGAGAATATATTAATTGATTGATTTACAAATGCTAGTTTTTCCTGATATTTTTTATATTCCTACACCATATCATGCTGATATCTTCTCCTCTGTCTGGGAAGGAGGTTTTATCAAGACTCATTTGCAGAGCTAGCCTTGGAATAGCTCAGGAAGGATCCATTAAATGCAAGTCCTTCTACTGTAGCTCAGGAAGATGGTGATGCCCTTACTAGAGGTTTGATTGAGAGGCCACTGGGCCCAACCCTTTGCTGAAGGAAATGTCAGTGTGATTGTGTTGTCAATACTTAACCACATCCACAAAATACAGAGGATTTCTTAGCAAAGGCTGGTGTTCGTAACTCACTACCTGGGTAGAAAGTGCTCCATGCGCTTACTACGTACAAGGCTCTTTTTGGTCCGGTTTGAAAATCCGATTATCCTGAAGCATTTATAACCGAGCGATAGATGTTGCTGAATGGGAAACATTGAAACCGCTTCTATTTATATCACACTGAAATTATATCACTTACATCCCCATCAAATCATACATCTTCTTTGCATTGATTTCTAGGCTAGCTACATATAGTGAGGTGATCAATAGTAGTTACTGCTCCCCTTCAAATTCAGTGAAACATCTTTAATCAATGTAATTTAGCCTCAAAAACATCCACAATTTTTGTAATGACTTCGCTATATTGCAGAAGTGAGGTGGAAGAAATTTCCATGGTGTACAATTAACAAGTCATCCTGCAGAACAGTCTCAGGTACTGCAAAATCCTTGCAGATTAATTACTCACAGAATCTTCTAGGTTTTTGTTAGCAAATTAGGACCCATCTTCTAAGGCCTTATAATAAGTAGCTATGATACTTTAAAAGTATGGTACTTCCCCGAACAAGGCAGGAAGTGTCTTGATTCATGTAGATCAACTCAGAAGCCAGATTACTTTGTAAGACTTCCTTTTAATTATATTTAATTGAAGAAACAAGAATGCGGAATGAAAAGGCATAGTGAAACCTTGTACACAAAGTGTTGTCCCATTCTGGCTCAAAATCAGCTGATATATCTACTTAGAGGTGGAAAGGCTCGACGGCTTTCAGCGGGGTTGCATGCATCAGGGTTCACTTTGAAGACCTCATGTAATGGTCTTCCCTCTCAGTTTGTGCAGCTTTTAATATTCCTTTTTTTTTGAGGAAAAGTTAAGGCTTGGTATCTACATTCCAAAGTTAGCAAAAAAGAATTGGAAAACTAGAAAGTAAAGAATGCGGAATGTAGCCATCAATAAACAAAAGACATTAGTCATGCCAGGAAGAGAAATGGGGAAAAGGCACTACACATAGTTAGATTTAAAATAGACATAAAACTATTTTTTTGAACCTGTGCATTTTTCTAGGTCCTAGCAAATAATTCTGAATAACTTTTGAGAAGCTGCACTTTTCCCTGCAGTAATAGCTGAAAATAGGCATTTCTCAGCTATTCTCATTGTTGGAAATTCACAAAAAGTAATGTCTTAATGATCAATCCAAAAACCAGTTTATCCTGTGAATTGAGTCTTGTCACTGCGAACCCTTGTACTCAGGAGTTACTGCTTGACTAAGTAGGTCCATTGTCTTTGGTGAATGAGGTAATCTGATTACATATAAGGATATCAATATTTATAAAATAAGATCTTTAGTTATTTATAGAATTCATGTCGTATTTTTTCTGTCTGCAACTACAGCTGACTGTGGCTGTACAACTAGCCAACACGTAATGTGAACTGTAAACTTTACAATTGACAAAACAATTCTAAATTTCTTTTTCACAAGTATGTGAGCATCGTATTTTAGGATATAGCTGTGAACAGTCATAATGGTATAGTTCAAGGGCTCAAACCTTCACCAAGAAAGAATATGAAGAGATTGCAAACATCATATCGTAAATGACTTTCCAGTTTGAGCAAATACTATTGGATTTTTCAGCACCATTCATTCTGCACATACTGAGGTTTTGAATTATATGTGCAAAGTATTTGTACAACAGAAAGGAAATGCGTATTTTCAGACTGCTGCGTTTTCCGTCATAGCCGTGTTGTACAGGAGACTTGCCTGCCCAAGAAGCTTTGTTACACTCAAGGGATAAATTCAGGTTTGAACCTCTGATACCTGAATGCTTTTTTACCAAAGAGTATAATTAATATATTTTTTGTGCTTTCAACAGTTATACACAGAAAGCACTCAGGTGTATATATGAAGCCTGCTTTGACGTGAACTTGAAAAGGAGAAAGAATTGTCCCCTGTAGAAGTTGTTTTGCATTTTGGTCTGGCTCTAAGGTTTTGGAACTCGGCACAGAAGCATTGATCATACGAGACCCCAGACAGATAACAAGTTAGGGACGATACCATCCATTGACTAGCTGTCACTTCCTCGGCATGATTTTCCTTGGTTTTGATCAAATTACAGCAGGCTCCAAAATGCAACAGGCAACTTAAGCTTTAGAGGCAAAAATGACAGAAAGGAGGAAAAGGGAGCACTAGAAGCAGCAGATAGTGTTCACTTTGCTTCTTTCAGGTACTTGCTGAAATGATGTTGGCTGTGGTAGCAACATCACAGTCAGCAGGATTTGCATGCGCTTTTAGTAAACGCATCTCTTTAACAAGGTAACATGCCAATAGAATAATGTTGAGCCAGAATTCCTGTCACAATTTTTTGAGGTTGAACCAGGACATGAGACATAACCCTTCATCATCGCTCAATAAAGACTAATCCCATGCGGCAGCGAGAGACAGGAACTGCATAAAAATAGCTGTGTCTTGGTGTAATTATATTAAAAACAGTAGGATTTTTTTAAAATCCTCTTGAAATCTTATGAAAGAAAACTTTTAAGGCTGTGCTCCTTCTCTGGCAGCTCTCTGCGGCTGAGGCAAGTCCTTGTGTTTCCATGAGCATTTATAGCTGCACCGTTGCCCCAGGCTGATCAGTGAATATGACGACTCCTTGGCCAGGAGTCGTCGCCACCTAAAATGGAAATATGATAAAGAAATTGTTTTGGTGGGTCTCATCCGTTTAACCAGTAGCTGTGGGTTGCTTACTTGCACATCAGATTCGGTAGTCCAGGGTTGCAGCGGGCAAGGTCTGTTCCAGCGTGGGGCGTGCAGGAAGCTGTGGAGGAATGAGTTAGGCCAGCGCCGGAGGCGGCTGCCTCGCAGGGACATGCTGAGCACCACGGGGTAGCTGGTAAGCCCAAAGCTCAGCAGTCACACACAGCTGTGAGCTGGAGAGGAGCGGATGTTTCCAGCGCGACGATCCCATTTCAGGCACCCGACGCGGCAAACCCAAATCTGAACTGGGCACGGGTCCCAAGGGCGGTATCGGTATAACCTGTGTCACTGGCCCTGCAGATAACTTCCCACTTTGATCTGCAAAGCGTACAAATGCCACCGGGGTCTGTAAACCCACAAAGCACAGTAACAGTGTGCTTAAGCAGCTCGATGGTAATCAGAATTTCATAAACACTTATTAAACAAAATGTTAAAATGGCTATTGATTTTTTTTTTTACCATAAAGAAAAGGTTAGAAAATGACAGACGTAGTAAACAGCACCAGCAAGTAACAATAATTCTCAGACAAGAAGTAATTTGACTTTGGATCGCCAACAGAAAACTATTGAAGTGGCACACTGTGTTAATAGAAACACCATCTAGGAACAGCAGGTGTTTGTGCTCTGATAATGATAATTAGAGCACTAAAATCTCTCTCATCATAAACAAAAACAAATAAATAAAACTGGTTTCATATAGGTTTTTCTCACGGGTATTGATTTTTGCATTTTGAGGAATATATCCCTAACATTTAATAAAATAAAAAGTTTGTAAAATCTCCAGGAACCTGACAGTGAAATAAATTAGTGCTTATCACTGCAGTGTTAAGCTAAAACATCCCTAGCGTGAGGGAAAAAAAAAAACCCCAACCTTTTCAAGAAAATATAGGAGAAAATAAGACTTCTGAAATGTCAAATTCATCTTTTTCTGGTGGTTTAGTTCTTTTCTTCCTTTGATGTCTAAAGGACTAATTTCCATCTTTGGTTACTGCACTGTAAATCTGGAGTAGTTCCATCAACAGTGTTAAGCTAGTTGCCTTTGGTAAAGTTATTCTGAGTCTGTAATGGTATAAATGAGTATAGACTAGAGACTAATTGATCGTTGCAGAGAGTTTTTTACTACCTATGCACTTCTCAGCATTGTGTCAAATTAGTTCTCATTTTTTCTGTTTCTAATTCTCTGTTTATTAGTGCAGAAGAAGGGAGATGGTATTTGAGATATCACCACCTCGTTCCAAATATTAAAATAAATGTAAAATATTACATATTTTACAGCTTTCACTGTCCCAACAGGGACATCTCTACAATCATTTTCCTCTGAAGAATTGGATTTTTTTGAGGGACTGTGTGTAAATCAAAAACAATGTTATCTCCTTCCTGTAAAGCAGATGTCTCTCCTTAGAGAGGGACTAGAATGAGAATCAGAGCCTGCATTTGTGAGTTATTAAAATCTGAACAATTTGGCTCAAGTCCTTCTGTCAGACAAGAGTCCATCATCCACAGAGAAAATATTTCCTAAAATATCCTGCAACACAAAAAATACATGTCAATATTAGAAAAGCTTCCAGGCAACCAGCATGGGATCTTTCTGTCCCAAATGTTAAAACATACATGTAACTATTCAGTTAATTTTTCAGATATAGGCTCAAACTCTGAAGACTGGGATTGGTCGCTCAAAACTGCAGTTTAACCTTCCCTGCAGGTGTCCGGCCTCTCTGGAGATCTCCTTGGCACTAGCTTGGACAGTCAGATCTGTATTTGTAATGGAATTACAAAGCCATAGTCCTATACGAGCATTCAGACATGCCTTTATAATATTTCTAATTAATAATAACATAGAAAGTGGCTCAGCATGTGTCCAAGCAATCTGTTTACTGTATGATGATTTTCCAACCTAGTTTTAATTACAATTTTCTAATATTATGTTCCACTAAGTGGAATTTCATGACTAATTGATTAGAAAGGTATTTTTACGGAAAACCAGTTTCATTTCCTTTATGAGAATATACATTTCCTTTATGAGAATACAGGAATATACAATGATATCACTATATTCTTGGACTTAATAAATTATGGCTTTGGCTCCATCTTGCTTGTCTGAAGGTATTTTTACATATCATCATTTCTCAATTTGTTGACAATGATGGTAAAAGGGGCCTAGGAGTTATCAGGCACAGACAACAGGCAGATTCTTCTATTGCCTAAATTGTAAGTATGGTCTATAACAGCAAGTACTCACTTATCAGTCAATCCCTGTCAACAGGAAAATGAAAAGTGGGTAAAATAAAATCATGTCACAGTCATTTCAGGCTGCGAGCTGCATGTTGCAAATGCCTCATTGATCCTTCACAATTGAAATTCAGGTTTAGGCTTTCAGTTCTTGAAAGGGTTGCAAATATTCTTGGAGAGTCCAAGATGCAAAAAAAAAGTAGAAGGGATGTGATCTTTTGAAAAACACAGTTCCCTGAGCATATGAGTTAAGAGAACCAAAATCAAGCTTCATTTGGGATTGTAAAGCAAGTAAAAAACATATATATGTGTCGGCAACATGATTTTCCAAACAATTACAGTACATGGTTGTTGATCTCTGTAATATCTTGCTGTGAAAAAGAAAAGCCTCAGTATTTCTCAAGCATAATACATGTTTTGTTAACATTATGGTACAATATTCAGGTGTGGATAAGAAAATAGTTATATATAGATGGTGCCTCATTCTGTTTTGTGGATTTCATCAAGGGATTAATTAGCTTCTGCCTGAGGTATGTTCAGCTGAAATGACACCCAGGCAACACAAAAAACAACTTTGTCTTCAGAAGTCCCAGTGCCAAGGTACCAGTATAGCACTTTTCCTGAAAAGTGCCTAAGGGCCTGAAATATACTGAATTCACAAGGCAGCTTTGCAGACCTTGAGTTTTCTTTGCGTCAGGCGCAAGGTTTATTTCTAGCTGCTGCCATCCAGAAAAAGCGAGAACCTACCGTTCCAAAGCGCAGTGAGATTGGCCTGTGTAACGTTGCAAAGCCTTCCCTCGTTTGCCATCCATCCTCCTGAGCCTGATCAGCTGGAGAAGCATTGGAAGACGCGTCTCATAGATGAAGCACCGTATCTCTAAATTACATTGTTGGTGGGCAGCAGAGACTTAGTTTGAGGGAAATCATCAAAAGCACAAAACTGAACAGTGTTATGAAGTATGCATCATGCTTCCCTTTCATTTTACATATTAATGCTATCCTTCTGGACGTTTTAAATAAATAATCTTTCATGCCAATCTTCACCTTGTACATTTGAGATTGTTAAATGAAGCTTATATATGAACCACTTCCTTTGATTCAGTAAAATCCCATAAGCAAACAAGAAATTCTCAACCAAAAAAACAGATCAGAATTTTTAGAACACAGTTTGTTTTTATTAGCAAATGTAATTTTTAAGTATTTTGATTTTCTTGAATATATGAGGAGGAAAGACATATGGTGGCTGCTATATAGCACATACAATTACTACATTTGCAAATGCTGTTACCCAGAAGGCAATGAATAATTAAAATAGATTTTGCAATAAAGAAGCAAGTGGGAGGAAGTGTTATCTGTTCAGTTTACATTTGTAAGAAAAGAAGTCAAGCTGGTTGCAAAAACACTGGACAGTATTTCACATTTCTTTTAAAAAGTTCTTTTTTGTATTTTCAATTGGATGTCCTTGAGAACTGGAGCAATAGAAATGGAAAGAAGTAATTATGTGCGTAATTATACACTTGGGGTCTACTAACATGAACATCTGCTTTAATCTAAGAGCTCTTTGGTTAGAAATGTCTAAAGGAGAAAATGACCTTAGTGAGGTAGCTGGTCACAGAGTAACTACGTGCAGCTATGAGCTGTGAAAAACTTCTATAATCCTCAGGCATGTCAGGAGAGGCATTTCTAGAAATATTGGTAATATTTTACAGGGCACTGGTAAGACCTCACCTACAGTCTTTTGTAAGTTTGCATCACCAATGTTCATCAGAGATGATTTCAAGCTCACATAGGAGAGAGATTGAGTTTTTCTCTACTTCAATCTAGAGCTAAGCCACCCCTGTCACTGACTTCCTTGCACTTGGTACAAAGACAAAATAAAAAGTCCCATCTCCTAAAAGTTAATGCTACAGCACTATTGAAAACATGCGTTAAAGTCATTAGCCTGGTATAGGTATTTAAATGATAGTATAAATATAGTTTTAAGGCAATTCTTTCAGTATGCATTAAATCGAAAAGAGTGTATTTTTGCACACAATTTTATAGATTTTTTTTTTTTTTAGTCATATAGTTTGGGGTGTAAAATGAACGAGGAATTTGAGGAAGAGGGGAAAGACATCTGCTACTTGTAAGAGATTCAGAAAATGTTAGTTCATGACAGCATTTCACACTGTCGAGGTTCTTCTGTTGCAAGGGCAACCTTGCAAATGTCTATCTACTCATGAACCCAGACTGATTTTCTTTCTCTTTCTTTTTCTCACTGTGTTTTTATAAGACCTGTCTGTTAAACATCACTAGATTCTATTTTTTTCATTACCAGGACTACCATAGTAAAGGTGATTGAGGAGCTTCTGCTCTTGGGCTGCTGTAACTTCCATCAGTTTTGCAAGGCTGTACAAAGGTGATGTGTTGCTGCTGAGTCTTGGGGCACAAGGCATTTGGCTACATTCTTGTGACAAAGAATTCATAAAACAGAATTTATGTGGTGCTTTATGGAACCAGCTGATTAACTGCGGCCCTCAATAAAGGGAAGATGCTGTGTGCAATTGAAGTACAGGTATAAAAGAGTGACAATAAAGAAGATGCAAGTGAAAACAATATATTGAGCTTCTGAGAAGCAGATTCATTGGCACTTCAAAAGGAATTCAGAACCTGCTGATATGTGGTGGTGCTATTTCATGTTGCACGACACTGCTGTTAAGAACAAGGGTTCAGAAATAAACTCCTCCTCTTGACCTTGGGAAACTGAATTACATTAAAGCACCTTATGTTTTAAGCAAGCCTGGACTTGTGCGTCACACTCCAAGAACTAGTGAAGGCCACAGAGTAGCTCCTGCATTTAACTTACTAGAAACAGAGATTATTTTCTTACTTTACCGCAAAAAGCTACCAGGTTCCAAACACATTTATGTTTGGTTTGTTGATTGGGGATATTTTTTATCAGCAGATGTCACAAGAAGTTATTAGATTTGTGAATATTTTTACCTTCAGTTTCTAAATAATCCCCAATAAAATTCCAATTATTATTGGAACTCAAATTTCTGTAATTGGAAACCTTGCAAAAAAAACACGAAGAGGTTGAAGTTGCTCAGTATAATGTGTGTTTACAAGGTGATGGGAAGTGACTGAGGCTCGGTGTGTTTTTTCTTCCCTCTGTAGTTTGCACAAGATTTTGCTACACATGATCTAAAAGTTTATCTTCAAACCTGCTCTTATTATTCAGTAACCTCAGAAAATGTTACAGCATACCCATTGGAAAACCTGAAATGTGTCTGGGTAAACGACCGGTTTTTTGTGGTAGAGTTTCTGTGTATATGAAAGTATTGTACGGCCAACTCTTTTGCTAATGCTAAAGTTCTCTGGCAACATTGACAGTGAAAAATACTGTGGTTTATTTCTCCTGGTGCTTCAAATATATGAACGTGCATTAAATGTGTTATGTCTTGGACTGGTGGGATTCCTAAGAAAGGTGGTCCATGAATTTACATTGAAAAGCAGTTATTTTTCAAGTAGGTAGTCAAGGGGGGAGTTCAGAAGCTTATTTGTCTGGTATGGCAAGGGAATGAGAGTAGCAAGAAAGTTTTTAGTCATGAAATAATGGAATTATAGTTATCTGTGCAAACTGTGAATATCTTGTCATGTCATTGCCCAATGTTTATCCTAAAGGAGAGTTAACAAATTGGTGCAGTCTTTCTTAAAAAGCAGCCACAAATTTCAGCATACTCAGTGATAGAGAATTTTCCTTGGCAACATTTTGACCAGTATATTTTCTTACCCTAATTCAGATGCGAGAGAATACCAGTCTCCAAGCTCTTCACAGTCTTAGAGTAATTGCCATTTGTTTTTGTCCTTCACCTCTTTGCTCTTCTGAAAACAGATTGTATTCCACAGCAGGGTTTCAGTGATGAGAGGTAAAGTAAACCCTCCTCTAGCAATTGGATGCTTTGACTTACTAAAGTCACTGCTGCTTGAAAGAGAAATTGGCTTGCCTTGAGAACATGTGAGCAATAAAAAAAAATAAAGCTGTAGTTGAGTTTGTATAAGGGCACATAAAATCCAAATTCCTCGCTGTAGACCTTTTTGTGAGAGGTAGAAAACTGACTCACTTATTGCTAGTGTGGCCATTGTATTTGTTTAAGTCAGTTTAGAAGTCCAAAGCCTCTTTAAAAGTGTTTATTTCCCTGAGGAAACAAATGCAGCATTCTGTATTGCAAGTCAAGTATGCTAGCCTTTAACAAGATTATGAGAATCTTTTCCATGGGTCTGCAGTGTGAACAATGTCCTTAGCTGTAGGTCACAATGAATAAGAGGAGAAGAAAGTAGCCAGAAAAGATCTGGCCAGCCAGCTGGTTTTATGGGTAGATTGTTAGACAGGCTGTAAAGGACTGGTTTTCAATTTAGACTGGTGCTTACAAAGGAGCTGAGTGTACACGTTCTATTGAAAATACTAGTCTTAATGCTGTAGGGCAAAGCAGTTGCAGTATTAGATACTTTCAGGAAATTTTATTTTAATAGAACAGAATGCCCCGGGCTTCTGCACATGACTTCTTTTCCTCTTTCAGAATACCCAGATGCAAAGTTAAACTTAACTTGCTTTATTTCACAGATGACTATTTTGAATACATATTCCAGGCATTATAGCAAGGATGAAGAGTGGCATTGATGCCACGATGATAAGTGTTCTGTAAATGCCTATACAGAGAGATAAGGCACAACGATAGTCACTCACCAGCTAATTCAGGATAATAAATGACATCTAAGTGAGATGTAATTTGTGTTGTTAATAAGTCTCTTCTCATGTTAGTAACATGCAAATCTATGCAAAATGATTTGTTTTGCATAAAGGAATTGGGTTGGAAAGATGCCATGTGGCCAAGCTACAGAAAGTCCTTAACAAATTGCATTTATTGTGCAGTGCTTGCTCCCTCACATTACTCTTCTCAGATAACCTGTATAATCTTAATATAAGTAAGCACAGTCTAGATGTTTGAGTATGTTCTTATTCCAGTTCCTCTTGCTGCCATTAAATACTAACCAACATGCCTGTTGTGGGCATTTTAACAGTTTGTGCCATCAAAACCCTTTATCTGAGTTCTTAGGCACTTTACTAATGTTAATGGATTCAACCTCACATTGCCTCTGAGAATTAGGGATTCATTTTTATGCACAGGTAAACAAATGCACACACAATTTCTATGATTCATATAACATACTTCAGGAAACCTCTAGCAGGGGTTTAAAGCTCTTGCTTTAATTGCTGGACTCAGCTTCCTTCCAAAACAATAATTATGCTCCTCTGTAGAAAGACGTTTCAGGTAGGCTGCCAGAGGGCACTTTTCCCAATTTCTGCTCGGGTCTTTTTTGTGTAGATGCTTACCTTCCTTCAGGGACTGTTGTGTCATGCACGTGCTTTTAATTTCTTTCCAGATTTTGGAGACCAGCTTCTCCCTCACTTTTTTAAATGGCTGTCTTCTGCTGAAAAGTGTTAATACCATTTGCCGAGACCATCTGCCCTCTTGCCAAGTCGGAGTACTTGGGTTCTGTACGTGGCTGTGACGCTTGCCAGCTTTTCTACTTTCAGCAAAGTTTCTCTCTTTTTTTTCCCCATACGTTTCTAAATATATCTTTTTGTATGGCTCTGTCAGCCCTATGGATAAATTCCATGTTTATTCTCTCTCACTCTCTGATTCCCCACTGGCTTCCATATGTGCTTGTCTTCTCTTCTGGCCTTTTTCCCCAAAACCAGTACTGTGCAAAAAATTGATTTTTCAGTTTACTGACTGGACTGGAAAGTCAGGATTTGTGGGGGTAATTCTTCTTGGTAAAGTAAAAGACCTTTTAAAAAACTGTTTAAAAATTAAATCTGTCAGTTTTGGAAGCAGAGACATCACTTAGAAATATATGAGCTTAATAGCAGCGCTGCGGTGGGTTGACCCTGGCTGGACACCAAGTGCCCACCAAAGCCGCTCTAGCACTCCCCTCCTCAACTGGCCAAGGGAGAGAAAATATAAGGAAAGGCTCATGGGTAGATATACGCACAGGGACATCACTCACCAATTACAGTCACCGGCAAAACAGACTCAACTTGGGGAAATTAGTTCAATTTATTACCAATCAAATCGGAGTAGGATAATGAGAAATAAAACCAAATCTTAAAAACACCTTCTCCCCACCTCTCCCTTCTTCCCAGGCTCAACGTTATTCCCTATTTTCTCTACCTCCTCCCCACAGCAGTGCAGAGGGATGGGGAATGGGGGCTGCGGTCAGTCCATCACACGTCGTCTCTGCTGCTCCTTCCTCCTCAGGGGAGGACTCCTCACACTCTTCCCCTGCTCCGACACGGGTCCCTTCCACGGGGTGCAGTCCTTCAGGAGAAGACTGCTCCAGTGTGGGTCCCCCACGAGGTTGCAACTCCTGCCAGCAAACCTGCTCCAGCGTGGGCTCCTCTCTCCATGGGGCCACCTGCCAGGAGCCTGCTCCAGTGCAGTCTTCCCACAGGGTCACAGCCTCCTTTGGGCATCCACCTGCTCTGGCATGGGGTTCTCCACGGGACACAGGTGGATATCTGCTCCACCATTAACCTCCATGGGCTGCCGGGGCACAGTCTGCCTCATCACGGTCTTCACCACAGGCTGCAGGCGAATCTCTGCTCCAGGATCTGGTGTACCTCCTTCCCCCTCCTTCTTCACTGACTTTGGTGTCTGAAGAGCTGTTCCTCTCACATATTCTCACTCCTCTCTCCGGCTGTAGTTGCCCAGTTGTACAGCAACTTTTTCCCCTTCTTAAATATGTTATCACATATGCTATGTGATTGGCTCAGCCTTGGCCAGTGGTGGGTCCATCTTGGAGCCAGCTGACATTGGCTGTATCGGACATAGGGGAAGCTTCTAGCAACTTCTCACAGAAGTCCTCCCANGCTGGTGAAGGGTCTGGAGAGCAAGTCTTAGGAGGAGCAGCTGAGGGAACTGGGGTTGTTTAGTTTGGAGAAGAGGAGGCTGAGGGGAGACCTGATCGCTCTCTACAACTCCCTGACAGGAGGGTGTAGTGAGGAGGGTGTTGCTCTCTTCTCCCAAGTAACTAGCGATAGGACGAGAGGTGATGGCCTCAAGTTGCACCAGGAGAGATTTAGATTGGATATTAGGAAAAATTTCTTTCCTGAAAGAGTGGTGAGGCATTGGAAGAGGCTGCCCGGGGAGGTGATGGAGTCCCCATCCCTGGAGGTGTTCAAAAAATGTCTAGATGTGGCACTTTGAGACATGGTCTAGTAGGCATGGTGGTGTTGGGTTGATAGTTGGACTAGATGACCTCAGAGGTCTTTTCCAACCATAATGATTCTATGATTCCTTGACTGTACATTCTCCTAAATGGCACTGGGCATTGGCTATCATCACAGAGAACTGGGCTAAATGAACCTGGTATGACCATCCCATATTCTTTTATTCTTTTGCGTCCTGTCCCCCAAGCAATTGTTTGTCTTCCTAGGTCTCAAAACATTATTCCTTTCCGTTCTGCTCAGGATGAACATGCTCATATGCCCTTCAAATGCAAGTTCAAATGTCCTTGACACCTGGTCAAAATGGAACCATCTCCAGCAGGAGGACATGAACGCAAACCTCTATTTCTCTTCTACCCTGGAGTAATCTAAGCATAGTTCATAGTTGCTCTGTGCATTCTCAGTGCTGTGACAGATTATCCTTCCATATCAAGGAGAAGTAACCAGCTCCTGCACAGACCACATCAGGGATTCAAATTACTCCTGGAATAGCGTTTGCTACTCTCTGTTGAAGTATGTGGTAATCTGTTCCAAAAAGCTGCAGTGATGATTCTCACTTCTGTGTGTTAGATATCATGCTCGACCATATTATGAAAGGAAATGAATGGGTTTTTAGTAAAGTGCTTTGAGTACTTAACATATATGGTATACAATAAGTGGTAAGTGTTATCATTATAAAAAAGTCTTTTTTCTGTCTTTTGCTGTGAAGATTGCTCTACTTCAAACAGACTTTAAATCTTTCAGTATTAGTGACCTGTACCATACACGTAGGTCTGGCAGATGGCAAGAATCA
Source organism: Scopus umbretta (assembly GCA_013400535.1). NCBI lineage: Eukaryota > Metazoa > Chordata > Aves > Pelecaniformes > Scopidae > Scopus > Scopus umbretta. The sequence continues at coordinate 42,981 of VZTL01076480.1, forward strand.
GAAGTTGTAGGGAATACCTGTTTTCTGTGGAGTTCTCCAAATGGTAGAGTTGTCAGTTGCTTTAACATTCTCTGGACAATGAGCCAGCCAAGATTTCTGCCTGCTGTAAATCCATATAGCTCTATTAAAGTCACTACTGATTTATATCAGTGGAGGATCTGTCCTGGAGTATTCACAGCTTGATGGCTTGCTCCTTTCAACGGAAATAAAGCCAGTTCTGGAAGAACAGGAGTTTAAAGCAATTTGGTTCACACCAATTCATGGGAAGTGTGACCCTTTCCATTGTTATTATATACATTTAGCATTCTGTAAACGACCTTCTTAGAAAATTAGAATTATGTATAATTTGGTGGTATGTTTCTCTAGTTGCCCTAAAGACACATTTTAACCGCTATTACGATGGAAGGCAAGAGCAAACGTGCTATTAACAAATGCAGGGTTTGTGCATTAATTCAAAGATTTTTTACTGTGTTTCTCTTCTCATCTCATACCAGAATGTCACCAGCCGGGGCATTGTGCAAGATCATGTTTCCACTTTTTTCAAGAAAAGTGTCTTTTGAAGCTTCCTGAATGTGGTTTTAAAACCTTGGTTAACTGAAATCATTCTCAAATAATGGTTTGTTTTTCAATAGTACACCTGAAAGTGAGAGAGGTTGCTGAGTCCATCTTTCAGATAGGATTAATTCAACCAGTTTTTTGTATGCGATATGATATCATTTTTAATTACATGTTTGTCTACCATTTAGTCCATAGAATCATTTTGTCATTCAGTACAGAAAGTTCCTGTTCTGGCTACATGTCAGGTTGCATAGTAGAGAAGACAACAGTTATGTATTTCTCCAAAGCTGCAGAGCACAAGAGGCAGCAAATTGCGAAGGCAGAGGAAAATAAAGAAAAAAAAAAAAAAGTCACGTAGGCAGAGCAGTTGATGTGTGCTGCCCTGGAGAAGTTAATTCTTGTGCAGTTCCTGGCACTGATTTCCTTTGTAGTGCTGCCCATCTTGCTAAGCCAGATTTTTCACAAAGGGTCGCTAGCTGCAACTTCTAATTTTCCAGGTTCCTGATTTGAAACTCTGAGGCCTCATTTGCAGAAGTGCTGAGCACCCACAACTGAACGTGAATGCTCAGTGTGAAGTGAACTTGTTAACAGTTTTCAGATACTGTGAAAAGGCAGGTGCTCAATACCTGGAACTAGATATCCAAAAATTGACTAGCAATGCCCTTCTTATTTTACAAATGCCTTGCTTTGTAATTCAAATTGCTATATAATAATCTCTATGAATGGTATAGTGGCAACAAACGGCCCTGGTGATTGATTAAACACTTCAGCCTCCTTCAGAGTTTAATTAATCTTAGCAGCTCTTTATTGCTTTGTAGGCTACAAGGCAATAGAGATTATTGCCATTTTAGTAGGGAGTAGAGAGCAGCTTCTCTGTGCGTTGGTTGTGGTTTTTCCCCCTTTCTGAAAGTCTTCCTAGACACGTGAGCAGAAAGTTAACTTGCTTGAGTTTCAACTACTTGGAAAACCCTGTTCCCACCTTTCTTAGAATGAATAACTGGGACATAGTGTTAGACCTTCATAGAAACTTTCAAGCCAAGCTCTCTGAGAAACTCAGCAGTGCCTCATTAGGTGACTATTCTCCCTTGCCCACACAAAGGCCCCTTCCAGCCAGAGCTGGACTTCTCTGGACTTCTCTCTGTATAATAGGATTCATTCTAAAATCCCATTAAAGAGGAGTTTTCACTCATTGGATTGGTTTTTTGTTGTTCTTGTTGTTAATTTCTAAGAATTTTCCTGTATGGAAGGCACGCTGCCATTCTCCCATTCCCTTATTTCTATATATCTATGAGTGCATTGTGGGGGTACATTATCACTCCATGTAATATTTTACTCAGTACTAGATTCACTTTTGGTTACTTTTTAATTTTCATACAAAAAAAAAAAAAAAAGAAAACACAACAGAAGAAGATTAGCATTGGGTCATAACATACTTTCCATTTCAGAATCATTCTCTATTTGAGGCTCTCGGACCTTTTAAGGGTGAAGGGTGATGAAAGCTCCCCACATCTCCACAAAGAGTGGATGGTTTCACACAGCATAAGTACCTGTGAACTATTCGCAGAATAAAATTAGTACCTATCATACAGCCATCTTACTTCTTTCCTGAGTAATTTTTATCACTGTCGTGAGAACAGTCATAGTCTGCCATTTACTTTTCTTCCTAGCTTTTTTTTCTGGGTTGCAGAATATGACCATACAGTACATATAACCTATAAGAGAGTCACTTGCAGTATGAAGTTAACCTTTTAAAGATTCAGTATTTTGATTATTTACCATTCCACCTGTTCCTCTCAGATTACCAAGGCAGCCAAAGAACAGGAGTGACCAGGCAGTCAAACTGAAGAACCATGAAAAGGTCATATTAGAAAATGTATAATGCATTTAGTGCATATTATTCTGCTGTCTCTGAAAGACTTTATGGGGGATTTAAAACCTCCCTCTTGTGACAGAGATCATAATGGGAACTGAAAATGTCACAACATAAATTGATTTTATGTTAATGATTGTAGCAAGAATGGGAAATGGTTCAAATACTACTTTTCACACTTAACCTACTGCTGCAACATCGCAGTGTTGCGCTGCCTCATGTTTCAGCATTCACAGCATGTTCACGCTCAGGCTGAGGCCTGAGCACTCCCCATGGAGGAGCTGGCGCTCATCTTACCTTGTGCCTGGCACACCTGCAATTACAGGAAAGAACGAAGAGCTTCAACATGTAAATTTAAGGAAGCCAAACCAATAGCTTCATCACTCAGCCTGATCAGTAGCACCAGCACAGCTCCTCCTAATTGGACTTGGAGGTGAAGAACAAGCAAAGCAAACCCAAATTTCCCTCCATGTTGGGCTCCTGGGTGACTTTAATGTTCATTTCCATTTCCTCTGTTGACAGGCTTTGTATGATGGTATCCATACAGTCTTCTAGTTGGAGAAAACACAAAAACTTTGAGTCTAGCTTAGACCACGCTTTAGAATAAAATGTAAATGTATGCAGTTTGTGCGCAGGCCTGCATTACTTGCACACTCTTACTACCTGCTTTGCTTATTCTGGACTCTATATACTTCTGGGAGAAGGATGGACTGAATGCTGGCACCCTCCTTACCTTATTCTGGAGAGGAGAATAAAATGTACACAGTAATGTGGATGATCTGAAAAGACCTCTTTGACCCAGTAGAATTGAATGACTTTCAAGTGAGCAAGTCAGGCAGCTATTGCAGTGATAGTGCTGTGTTTTCCTCTGTCTCTACAAGGTATTAACTTCAGCAAAATAACCACAAAAACACTCTCACAAGTAGCCGTATGGTATTTGCATAATACCTAGTGGTCAACAGTTTTGAAAAACAGGTTGGTAAAGTAGGATGGAGTTCAAAGCAACTAGTTGCTCTCTTAAAACTGCTAGTGATCTGGATTTTGTCCTTTTATATTCTCCTCAGAAGGATATTGAAACATACTTCCCAGAAATTACTCACTAGTGTTTCAGATGTCTCACAGGTACGTAGATAGGAAGGAAAAGATTAATATCACTGTAGCCTAATTCTAAACAAATTATCAAGACACTTCCCCCCTCCCCAGCACTTTCCAACCACTTATTCTGCTAACTTTCTGCGAGTGCCTTGAGAATATGGTATAGCCTTGGGTTTATCTGCACATGGAATCATTCTTGAAGGAAGCAGATGTGGTTTTTCCTGTCCATAAATAACTTCATGTGTAAATAAGCTCTTACTGACACTCTACAAGAGTCCTGGGAAGACAGGATTGAAATAAAAACATAGATTTGCAAAAAGGTTTTTAAAAGCCCAGTAATAAATGGCATATTTAAGGAACTGGCAGATACCTGCCAGTAGACCAATAAATGGGAACAACAGATAACAGTGAATGGAAGCTTCCTTCAAGATTTGCCACTTATATGAAAAATGCCTCTGAGAAAGGGCAAGGTAGGCATTCAGATTTCAGCAATAAGTACCCATTTTCATGAAGGGGATAAAAAAAGTTGCCAGAGTTATAACTTTGGAAGTGCAAAATGTTGTTATTGCTTGATATGATGAAATCTAAAGTCCCATCTTTTCATTTTTTGCCCTACTGTTAGCTAATGGAATTTTGGGAGTCTAAAGAGGAAATAGAGGACTCCGTTGACTCTCTCAAGAACTGTTGACATTATACATAAAGATGTAGCTGATTATTTTAGTTGGAAAATCAGTGAGAAAATGAGAAGATTTCAGGCAATGTGTGGCATGGCAATGAAACGGAAATGGAAGCAAAGTCGGTGTCTGCTCATTCCTCTCATTATAGCCTCCTTCCTAACCTGTGCTCCAGTCCTCCAATGCACATCAGTCTCTTTCTCTTCATTCCCTGTCACACCTCAGCTGGCTTACACACGCTCTATGTATCAGCACCCTGCACTGCCCTCTGTCCTGCACTCATACACTTAGTCTCCTTGTAAAAATTACTCTCTTCCCTTATTCAGAATCTATCATGTGCCATCACAACTCCAATTCATAACCAACAAACTACCTGAGCACATACAGATTGGCTCTTTCCTCTCCCCAAATCCATTTGTTTGATCCTGACTCTCTTCTTATGAGCCCAAGACTTCATAAACAGATTCTCTCTAGAAAATGTCTATCTGCTTCTCTTCTATATATGAGCGACTCTAGCTCTTCAGCCCTCTCTTATCCCCAATTTCCTAATCTTTAATCCTATTTATATAGTCTTCAATCTATATTATTCCTCACCTAAACTACATATATAACTTGAGGAAAAGATCATATAATAAATATTATTCACTTTATTATAAATATTCACAACTAAATCTGGAAAGGATACTCCACAGTATGAGCTAATGTTCTTTTCAGAATGAAGGCATGCTCATTAAGTAAAAACTTATTGCATGGCTTCAGCTTAAAACCTGGTGCAATTTTATCTGACTTTCATCTGATTTTAATTCAAGAGTTTGCTTGCATGTGTCAAGTCATTTCAATTAGTTTCTTCCCATTATCTCTACAGCCCTGTGAGTAATTGCTGCTGTCTGTGAAAGAGTGTGTGCTAATATTTTGTTAGACAGGATTGTAACAGATGACTTTTTACTCTGATTTTCACAGACTGATAAACGTGATAAAGAGTAACTTTTCCAAAAAGGCCAGTCTCTCTGAACTTGCAAGCCCATGTGACAAGTAAACAGGGTTCTGGATTTATAACTTTCCATGGGGAACATATTGTGATTGGACTCCTAACGGTGATGAAATATTGCCATTAATACACAAGGAAAATAGCCGGAAATTTTATTTCAAATCAGAGCAAACAGAAGATCTACCCACATCATGACATTTGATGCTAGGCTTATTTTCACCTAATCAAATTTGTTTCAATAAATGGCAAATAAAAAAATTACATACATGACATTTTGATGTGAACCTGTGACCTTTGTTCCCAGAAAATCTCTGTATTTTCCATTAAGAAGTTTATACTCTGGATGGAAGAAAGTGGATTAATACGCCACCAGTCAGAAATCTGTGCATGTAGATCCCATCAGCTTGTAATTGTTATTTAACTGGTTCACTGCACCCTGCATAAGTGCTAAGTCTCTTGGTAGGGGAGTACGGAGACCTCTGTTTATTCTGAGAAACTTGTGAACTACTGTAATTCATTTCAGATTTATAGTTTCACCCTCTTTAAATTGATGTCGTTTTTTACAAGGAAATGAACAGCCAGGATTTTTTTTAACAAACCAATGCAATTTAATGCTTATAGAATTTATCTGCCTGTGGATCAGCAGCATAACACAATTTTAATTACACCTACCACACTTCACTGAATTCTCTCATTCTGTAGCAAAGTCTTATCGGGGTAAAGGTCCCTGAGATGTGTTGAGCTCTGCTGAGCCCTAAGTCACAAGGTTTACATTCTCATCATTTAAAAAAAAAAAAAAGAGCCAATCATTTACACTTCTGTCTCAGAGGGAAGTGATACTTACTATTATATAGAGAATTAATGGAAAATACAAACTACTAAGTGCCTCTGTGGTTAAGAAATCAAGTGCAAAACCTGTTAAAAAATATGATTAGAGAAAAAGGAAGGAAGTGTTGAAGCAGGTCAGGAACACTATATTGAAGTAATTATTGTCAGTTGTTCATTATGTATTAATTCATGGCTAAGTGGGTTTTACTACTTTCTTTGCAGTGCAGATACAGTTCTCTGGTAGTAAGGCTTTGTATCAGATGGCTTGTTCTTAACTGCAGTGTTTTTTGAAAATGTAGATTTGAATTCATTGCAGTTGCCTTTATTGATGTATCTAAGAGGCAAGGAAACTAAGGAAAGGAGGTCACGTTTAATGGCAAAGACCTGCAAGTGCTTCTGCACATGCTGTCCCCGTGCCTCGTTAAATACAAAAGTGCCGTTTCTTTGCAGCGGTCACAGAAGGGGGAACAGGCTTCAACGTCTCTACTTCAATGGCTTCAAAACAATTTTTCCCAGTCTCAAAATAAACAAACCCACAAAGAGGGATTATCTATATTAAGAACTACTTTCCTTTATTGCATTGAGATACATTGGAGGCTTTTTTAACAAAAGCTATACAACCTGTTTGCTGAACTCCCTTTCATACCTGTTGAGCCTATAAGTCAACTCAAACAGAGTAGCAGAGGTCGTGATTCCTACCTGGTTTGGGACAGAACTGAGAGATGGGCTAAAAAGAGAGACCCAAGGGAAAGGCTCGGCAGTTCCCTGGGCTGCTTGGCCTGTTACCGGTCACACAGACAGCAGGGAAGTCCCCACAGTTGCTCCTTGGAGATTTAGTTTTGTGGGAAGGGAAATATTTCAGGGGGAATTTGGGGATGGCCTTGGCACACGTGGCATTGCAGAGTTATATACGCTTAAGCTGTTGGGATGTAGGAAACAACTCTGGAGCAAAGCGGGCTTTGTTAGTTCTATTACCTAGAGCACTATTTATTTTTTTTATTTTTATATATAACTATTGACTGACAGTGGTAGTTTGTCTTTCCCTTTGAAGAGTAGAAATACATGTACAACATAGGAACGAGGAGGTAATTTCAAGGAGTTCTTAGGAAGATTTAATTAGTGATTTTGTTCTGAAGTGTGTCTGTAAGTGACTGGAGAGGAGACAATCTGAGATAGAGATCTTAATCCATGTGCTGTCATCTACCATTCTGCACTCCTTGGTATATCTTGTAATGGCTCCGAAGTTTGATAGCAGAAGTAGTACAGTAGTATGGTACTTTCCTAAGTACAGATGGGCCAAGCACAGATGACTGAATTGCATCCTGTACTGACTCTCAGTTAAACAAATATAGAATAATTTCACTGATACCACTAGATTTTTTCCAGATTTACAGTGAAGTAAACGATGCCATGAATTTTGGGTTTTCTCTTCACTTCCACATCATCCATCCCAATTAGTGGGTTTTCTTTCTGACACCGCACTAACTTGTTATATTAATTTTCTTATCCTTTGCAAAATATATTTTATACATCTGGAAGGGGTTATATAGCCCTCTATTTTAAGATAGCTTTCTTTTAATAATTTACTTTCTTAAGATAATAAGGGAGTCAGATATTTGCTATGCCCATTTCATGTAAGTGGAATAAAAAGCTGGTTTCTAAGCAAAAAGTTTACAAGCTACATAAAGCAAAGAGAAGAAACAATCCTGGCAATGCTGATTAAAAGTGTGACAGTACAGATCAGCAGCATGGGCAATCTTACAGTCAGTGCCTCATTATCATGCATTTGTCTGGGTTTGTGTAAGCATCACGTTAAAGCTGAGTTTTAAGAAGGATTTTGACATGACTTTGCAGGTGTTTACAGGGAGTTTCTGACAGATATGATGAGCAAAGCTGAAGATACTTGTTTCAAAATTTAGCAACTGGGTAATAAAGGCTGTCATCATCAACAGAGAGAAGGCAATGGTGGCTTAGTACAGGTATGATTAGAAGTCAAAGAGAAACTGTAAAGGGTCCTGAAACAGGGACTTAGAGCTATGTGTGATGCAGTGGGGACTGGGAGACTGGTGGAAAAATGCAGGCAGCAGGGATGGCATGGTAAGCACGAGGAGCTGGGCTACATTATCTTTGCAAAATTATCTTCACAGGAGCTTTTGGAAAGGATATGAAGAGGAGATGGTGGGAGTCAGTAAAGCCAGAGGAATAGTCAAGAGGAAAGCTGAGGAAAGCTGCTTACATGTGAGAATGGATTGGAAAAGTCATGTTTTAAACTGTCATTTACTGAGACTTTGCAAAAAATTTAAGCAGAGCTGAAGTTTGACACAGTCCCAGGAAAGGCTACGGCCCTGCTTAAAGGAAACACAAAGAGAGGTGGGAGAAAATCACAAATGAAAGGGTTCGAACACTGGAGAAGAACGATGAGGAGATCTGGTCTGCCTGTGGGGATCTTAAGCTGACAAGTTGGCATTTGTGAGGAGATGTATGAAGCATGGACAAAAATTTCAATTTATGGGAAAAAGTCAATCCATCAGTCTTTCACATGCATGTGTTGGAAAGCAGACTAAGTTTGTGTTTGTGGAGGACAAAAGAAGGGTGAGGACAGAGGACCTCTTCTAGATTGCTGCAGAGAGCAGAATGGGACATGTAGAAGACAGGCAGAAATACATGGGAGGCAGAGCCATGTGAGAACAAGATTCGTGAGAAAACTGCACTGAAGGTAGCTGAGAGTTGAAGAAATAGAGAGAGAGTAGTTGGCATCAACATTAGCCAGACACAGGCCATTTGAAACGAATGAATCTGGTTTTACTGAAGTGCAGAAAGTGGATGCTGAGCTGGAGAGGAACTCCAGATGGTGCCGTGGGGTTGGACCCAAGGCACTGGGCAAGGAGTGCAGGGAGTGTCCAGACAATGGGGAGGTTGCTGGGGTTTGTGGTAGAACTGTAGTAAGTAATGAGAAATGATTTCACATTTTAAAAGAGAGAAGTCATCGTGATTCCTGTAGAGAGCTTTTATTCAACAGTTTTACAAATGTATTCTGATGACAGGGACAATGACATAATTGGGAACATCTGTAGCATTTGCCCAGGCAACATTGGTTAACATAAGATTATTTTTTTTTAATTGAACAAAATATACCAAACTGTTTGCAAGTGAACTGATGGTGAGAGCAAGGGGAGAGAAAAGCCGCTATCAATTTTATTTTCTCAACAAGTGGAATGATGATCTTTAGAATTCAACACAGCAGCTATTGAATTTTTTATTCTGAGATACCATAAAAGATGTACCACAAACACGACTCCCACAAAAGCAACTAGGTGAAAAAGGCTCACTGAGATGTGGATAACTGAATTTCCTCTTACAGAAAAAGTGATTGGCAGATCAATAGCCAAAAAATCCAGCTCTTGAAAAACCTGTGAATGTTCAGCTACAGCTATACTGCAGATCTCAGTTCATCTCCATGAGTGCTTCTTCCCCTCACAGGAGCTCAAGGATGACTTTATTAATCTTTCTTAACCTATTGACCTTTACATTTATTTCCTAGAATAAGGATTTACTTACTTTCCAGAATTCCAA
>VZTL01076486.1:0-42959 GCA_013400535.1 Scopus umbretta
CAGTATAAATAATAATTCCTCTCCAGTAGGGGTTTCAGTGTTTTCCTGTGGCTCTTGTGTTCTGCTGCTTCCCTTCAGCCTCAGCTACCCAGCACGTCTTCTCCTGGAGGAGGATATGAAGTCCCTGCTACAGACCAGTCGTGAGCAGAAAAAAGAGGTGCCAACTATTTTCTCCTAATTTTTGTCTCTATCCATACACAGGGTACAAATGGACAATGTTACAAAAGGCAATAGAATTTTTTGTTCAAAAATAATGGAGGCAAAATTGCGTGTAAAATTACAAGTGATAAAGTTGTTTGGTTCATATCATTTATAATTTGTAAAACCTGAGGGACTGGACACAGACCAGTGCTTTGTCAAGAGAGAATTCAGCCCATGAGAAAATTCCTAGACGTTGCTGTGGCTTTTGCTGGCTGTTTTATGCTGAGGAGGCTCTGGGGATAGGGAAAGCTTAGCAGAGAGAAGCTTCCTTTTGCTTAAATTCTGCAATCCATTGCTTTTCCCTTTACTTTCTCCTCTAGGCTGTCCAAGGTGATGCCCCCTTCTCACCGCCTGCCTGGGGTCACACAGTGGCCACCTCCTGCCAGCCAGCACAGGGATTTCTCTGCTACTTTCCAGCCTCCCCATGCCAGTGTAGGAGGACAGCAGAAGGAAAAGGACTATGCAGACAATGACCCCGTGCTGCACTGAGCCCCGGGTGCCATCTCTGGCCCATTGGCATCTGGTGTAGCATTGAGAAGTCAGGGTAAGCAGAAAGACCTATGGGGAGCTGTTGCGTAGCTTGTTGGTGTCACTGCTTTGCCCTGAGTCATGGTATATCGTCCTGGGTGTACCTGCCTGCAGGCCTTCTGGGCAAAGGGAGGGTCCGTTGTTTGTTGAGGAACAGCCAACACTCAAGACGCAATGGGAAATGGTCTCTGCAGCTGAAAAGAGGTGCTGGCTTCCCCCACAGCCCACCTTTGGAGTGGGAGGTCTTTCTCCAGGCAAATTAGTGTCACTGCAGCGTCCTGCTTATCTTCTTGTTCAACAAAGCGTCTTCCATGCAAGGGGCCTTGACAGATATTTATTCTGTACCAAGTCTTGCCCAGAGCCAGCACAAACAGGCCAGCGATTCATGCTGCGGTGAACCTCTGGTGGCCCTGGGTGGAGCTTTCCAGGGTCGCACCGGAATAAGTGGGGTCCAGGCAAAACCCTCCCTGCCATCCCCTGCCCCAGAGGAAACCTCTGCAGAGGGTTTGTGGGCAGATTCATACTCTTGGGTATGTCACTGGCATAGGGCTCAACACACAACCAGGGGAAGAATCACATTTGATATTTTATGACTGGGAGGACACTTGTGTCTCACACAAGCCGGAAAGCACCCTGCAAAATGCTGCAGCACAGCTGGCGGGGCAGCACACAGCAGTCCTTACAACAGGACCAACTAATAACATGTAGAGCAACCATCTCTTTCTGAATTGTTTGGTGATGTCAGAAAGCTTGTTTTGGACTGTAGTGTAGTCCCACTGAGCTCCAGGGGACGCACCATGCAGCTCTGGGGCAAGCAAGACGGGGCTGAGGCCTACCAGGTGGTGTAAGGCTTGCTTTCTGGACTATCTCGGTGTGCTCTTACAGGCTCCCACAGTGCACACTTCCTTGCAGTACTGGTACCTCCAGACTTGCCCTTGTGGCAAAATACTCCATTGCCCATGGGGCTGCTGGTGTGGATCAGTTTTCAGGAACCTTTTATGCAGCCTGGGCTTAGATTATGAAGACTTGTACCAAGACCCTGGGATAAACAGCGGATGAATGCTACAGCAGTGGTAGCTGTGTGTATTGTCCTATGTGAGCGGTAAGGAGCATTTCTGCTTATGCAGTAAAACCGTCAATCTAATATAGGCCCCTTTAGTACAGAAAGGAGGCTTTGTACTGCAGTTGGTCCTTGTAATAGTTAATCTGCCAAGATCTCAATTTCATGTCTTCAAGCTCAAGCCCAACCTTAAAACAGTATTTTTTAAACATCAAAGCTACAGTCTGCTCATATCACCAGAGTTTGGTCAATGCATCTGATATTTCTTGCTTGCAGAAAGGCTGTTTTATGGCTGATCTCCTGAGCTGGGGTTTCACAGTGCTACAGTGCTAGTGCCACGGCTGGAGTTATCCCTCTGCACCGGTGCTCCCCAGGCTGCCCTGTACTATGTCTTCTGTCCTACTCTGACAAAGCAGGCAGCCAAAGCTTGCCCCCAGGTTTGTAAGCCCCTCTTAATGGCTCCTCTACCAACCACTCTCACTCCCCAGTGTTGGAAAAAAGCTCTGGGCATCTCCAGTTCCCAGGGACCCCTGGAGGTCTTCCATCTCATTCATGCCAGTCTCTAGATCTGCTGCTAGCCAGCCCGGGTAAGAGGAAGCCAAACTCTTTTTTCTAGTGTCACTTTTTTTACAGTTGGCCCAGCTTGATGAAAAGCAGCAGAGATCTGGCCCCATAAGCTTAAAAGGTGCTCTAAAAGTTTTGGTGTAAAAGAAACCTCCTGTGATAAATAATGCAAATTGTAAAGTAGAAAAATGGAGGCATTTATCAAACTACAGACAGTAGTGAGTCGTTCTGCTGGAGCTCTCCTGGACACTAAGCATTTCATCTTGGATACATGTACAGTGATTTTAAGCAGATTGTATCTGCAATGCTACAGCCTCTGACATATAGTTATTATAGTTGATGCTGCATGCAGTCAAAGCAAGATGTGACTTGTCTACTATACCATGCAAAGGTGAACAGCTCCATAAGAAAAGAATCAAGCAGCATAATCCATTAGAGTCCATTTACAAACTAACAGATATTTTACAGACATTCAACAGACGTTCAATCAAATCATAATCTCAGAAACCTGCCAACAATAAAACCCATAAATTAAAATCAAGTTATATAAGCATGACTTGATGAACCTGATGTAACCTGATGGCATGAGATGCATATCCTACATTAAGTAACAAATTCCCCTTCTTTTCTCTTATCCGTTAATAGTGGGGCAGAAAATGAATAGCAAATGTTTTGTAGCCAGCAAACCTGAACCTGAACACAGTGACACTATTTTATAGGGGATTATTTGTCATTAATTTCTCCTTAGCATATCACCTTTTTATTAACAAATTGATGGCTGGATAGACTTCCCATTAAAGACAAGACAACTGTTCCTTTTAAAGGGCAATATACAGTGTGTGGTGTGTGCTTAGACACAGACAAAATGATCTTTGCTTCTGGGTGCAGGTCCACCTAAGCAGCAGAAGGCTGTGTCCTATAGCCATTACCACAATCCAGACTTTTCTTCTCTGCTGGAACTCCAAACTCCAGCTGGGTCTAACTCAAGGGAGAACCAATGCACTGCAAACAGCATCATGGTTCGCCTCATGGCTGTTTGCAGGAAAGAGGGTATCTCTCAGGAGCCAGGTATCCTGCCTTCATGATCAGGAAATACGCTTTAATAGTGTTGCCAGTAATGGCACGAAAGGTGAAGCACACTGGAGATAATGCATCAGTAGGTGTTTATTAACAAGTTTAGGAGAGAAATTCCCATCTTCATGGAACATGAGGGCACACAGGAGCCTGGGGGCAATTGTCAGTGAACAAGCTGCCTGAAACAGCATGTAAAGGGCAACTTGGGAACGCATGCTTATTACTTTGATTATATGGCTCATACACCTACAGTGCCCTGTGCAGAAGAGGTCCAAAAGCTGTTATCCCAGCTCTTTGCTTGGAATAGCAAATGCATCCTGATCCTGGAACAAATGCTCCATTTCACACCCTCTGCTGTCCCATCCACCCCATGCTTCAGCCTGGAATTTGTGGAAATAGCTTTTCAAATGCAACCAGGTAGCTGAGTAGACCTAATGGAGCTTAACTGCCACATGTTTATTACATTTGCAGAGTGGAGGGCACTGCAGTTGGAATGTCTAAATTAATCCTGCATTACCAGGCCAGCTACCATGACATTTCTATGTTCCAGTATAATGCAAACATAACAATTAATTTGATATTTTTTACCTCAGAAGAGACAATCAAACAGAGCATGTGGGTCCCAGTCTTGACCTGGATCTCTTCAGAGACAAGGTTTTCTCTAAACTGAGGGACCAGACAAGGTTTTCTCTAAACGGAGGGACCTGAAAGCATTTGCAAGCTGTAGGGCTCAGGCATGCACTCGGTCCCAGTCCCTGCACGGGGACAGCTGGGCAGGACCTGGGCAAACCCAGCCTACCCCTTCCCCTGACCTTCCCCTACCTAAGCTCTGGCTCACAATGCTTTACAGCTTGAAGGCTACAGCTTTTGCAGGAGGCTGAAAAAGTGGGTGCTGAAATCCCATTGAAAGTAGATGCTGCATCCCTATAGGTCTTAAATGCATCTGAAATGTTTGTTGTCGTGATGATGAAGCTGTTGAAATGTGTCCTGCATTAGGGTGACACAATTCTTCCTGACTCTTAAAGATTATACCTAAAAATATAACCCGTAAGGATATTTTTAGAGTAACTCTCTGCTAGGAAAAAGACAAGCTCCCAACAAGAATAAGAACAGTTTGAAAAGTAGATGAGAAGCACAATGCAATTTTATCTTTCTTTAAAATTAAGATGCCTAGTTTTAACTTAGGGCAAGAGAGTTTCCTTCCTTCACATGCAATTTTGCTGGTTTTAAATGGAAAAAGATTTGTGACCTACATGGGCTTTGTTCTGTTCAGGTGATGAAAGGGCAGCCTTATTTAATAGACTTATAAAATTATCTAAGTAAAGAAGTCCTGGGTGGTGCAGGAGGTTTTTTTCATTGCCAGCGTGGTTATTTTCGCTGGCCTAGTTTTCACTCAGCATACAGGAAAGGTGATGAGTGCTGGGCAGACGGGGTCCTTGCCCAGCACTGTAGGAGACGTGGGGAGCTCCTGTGGCTGCGGCTGAGCTGGGGACCCCACAGCAGGGGCAGAGCATCCCTGCCTTGCAGAGGTATGTGAGCTAAAAGCTTTCCAAGTGTTGTGAAGAGAAAGAACAACTTTCTCTAGATGTGTTTTGCTAAGGTGCCACTTCTCTTTTGAACGAGCAGCCTCTTCAAAGGGATTGGCTTTTTCATCTCAATGCTGTAGCGAAACAATAGTCGATTCTTGGTACTGAATATCTTCAATTACCACAATACCTTGCAGGATATGACACTGGAAAGGTTATGCATAGAGAGGATAATTTTGGTTCATAGCCTCTAAATGTTCCCAGCCGCAATAGTGTGGTGAAAGAAGATGTCTTCCAAGAAGTTCACATTACTGGCTGTAGTAAAATAAAATAGCTATATTGTTTCAGCTGGCAATTTCTTCCCATTGTCTTCGTTTTAAAAACCACGCATACTCAAAGGCGAAGGGATGTGTTTCACTACAATTTGAGAACTGTACTGTAACCAAATATTATCTTCATTTTGCTCCTTGTTTCATGTTACTTTTTGGTCCTTGAGTTCTCCAAAGTTCATCACTGCCTATGACATTACCGTGACTTGCTAACTTTCTCATTATTTCCCCAATCAATAGGAGAACAATATATGGTGTTATTCTGTATTTCAGTTACCTGTCACTCAGTGTTTTATCTCCATTGATACTCCAGGTACTGCTCACAGAAACCAAAGTAGGCTGTCTTGTCTTCCGCTAATCTTGAATGCCTTTTGTTCGAGAGGTGTTTTGTATTCATCAGTCAACTAAGGACTCATCCTGAAGAAGCCCTCAGTCAGCACATAGATCTCAGTGAAAAAGGGATATGCAGCTCGTGAAATATTCATATCAAAAGGTACCTCAATCATTTTCACCTTTTGACCCTTTGAGGCTGAAAGGATTATCAGCAGTAAGTGGCAAATCTTATGGATGTGAAATTTTCATAGATGAAATACCTTGCCATTCCTCTTATCCACTTTTGGTATTAAGCCTATTCAGAAGGTACATTTATCTACCCACTCTATCTGCCACTACAGTTGTGTCAAACTCAAAACAGTTTTAATAAAAGTCCAAAGTTGAAATGATAGTGATCAAAACCTGGGAAAAGCCAAGACTTTTTTTAAGAAAAGGAAAAATGCCATGGATGTTCACTGCTTCCTGCACTTCACTGGGGGCAACGAAGAGCCCTTTTAGAATAGCTGTAATAAATACAGCGTTAGTACTATTCATAACCAAAACTATCATTTAGGGAATCAAGTGACAAGTCATCTCCATTTGTGAAGTTAAAATCTAGTGCAATAAGTGAGATTTTCTGATACTTATGGTCTGCTAAAGGAGAAAGATGAATGCTGATGGTAGGCAATTAGCTCGTTCAGGGATCTCCACAGCTAAGAGCAGGCTGCAAAATCTGCAACAATGGCTTGAGGAATGATTGCAAGCAGAAACTGTCTTCCAAAATTGGATATAATTTCTCCAAAGCTAAAAAATTAAATTTTACTTATCTAAATAAAAATATCCATGCTTTCATTCTAATCCAGGCAGTCCTATCTACAGACTGGATCCTGTAAGTAACTAAATCTTATCCATCCTTTCTAATCAGCAGATTAGAAGGTTCACAGGTGTGATACAAGGTAACATAGATGAGAAGCAAAATAAGATGCATGCCTGGGCAGAAACAGGGATGGGTTGGAGCAATCCTGAATTCATACCCCAATGTGCACAGGGAAAGGGGAGGTGTCCTGGAGTGACAATCCTGTGAAAAGCATCAACATAAACGACCCTGTTGGCAGGGCTGTGGGGGCACACAGCATGTCCCATGCAACCCAAAGTGTTGGGTGACTCTGATGTCATTACCAAAAAGATAGTCATTGGGCTACCTGCGAGCTGTGTCGGTGATGCCCTCCATTGGCACATATTAGCAAGTGGCTTTATCATCAACGCATAGTAGAAGTAGCTGTTCTGGTGATATTTTACTAATAAAAGCTTTAGTTAGATGAACATCCATTGCTTAACAAGTTAATGGCCAAGTGGATACCACTGGCCAGGAGATAAAACAGCCTGAAACATGAAATGCAGTTAAGATCCTCATGGATAAGACAGCGTTGTGTCCCTGGGCCAGAGAAAGGACAAGAAAGGTTATAAATGAGTGCAGAGAAGAGCTGTGGCAAGTCACCTAGCCACTCTGTGCCTCAGTTTCCTGAACTATAAATCTGAGTCAGCATCAACACCTTTTAAAAATATTAATAAACTCCTTTTTCTGCAGGGGAATATGGCTTTCTGTGTTCTGCAGCACTATTTTGCCTCCTGCTAATGAATCCACACATTAAGTATATTTTGCCAGTTAACAAAGTCTCCTTTTACTTCATTTTACACAGAAATGCCCTTTAATTTCAATAATGCATCTGTAGGTTCTTGCCATAACTTGGAAATTACTTTGGAGTTGCCTGTAACACGCCCTTTGCTCTTGAATGCCCTCTACCTTCTCTCCTTTCCTCTTGGAAGAGTTTTTGGTTCTGCATTCCCATGAGAAGGACTCGCTGAAACAATAGGGGAAAGCAAGAAAATTAGTATACATAACAGGCCAAAATCCTTGTGCCCTCTCTCCTAAATATTTTATTTACTTCAGGAAACCGATAGCAGGATTTGGTCCGATGTGCTGCTCGGGGTGCATGAAAAAGCGTACTTGGTGAAAATAGATGATAAAATGTTTTTCTCTTTGGTTTCTGTTAAACATGTTCCTCTTTTAATAGGCATATTGGATGGCAGATTCACAGAAGAAGAATACTCTTTGTTGGAGGTATCCTTCTGGATGACAAAAGCACACTCCTGCTCAGTGATAAATTACATGGATGTAGAAACTATAAAGATTTATATTTCTCCTGGAGTCACCTCTTGTGATTGGTAAAGTATTCTCTCTCCCTATGGAAAAGCTCAGGCCTATGATTTTTAAAATCAGCCAGCAGCTTTCCAGAGGTATTTCAATACTGGTGCTATAGGGCAGAAATGAATGCTTTTCTCAAAAAACACCCTAGCAGGTTTGACACTTAACTCCTGTTGAGATCTCTGTGGTTCCAGAAATCTGTCTGTTGGTTGCTGAAGTTGGGAACCTAAATCCTTACCTGGGCAGCTGGGGGAGGAATTGGGGTTTGGAAGGTGCTGAGAGTCCAGCAGCTCTCCCAGAGTCTACTGGGACTGGCTGAGGGACTTACACTGGAAATCAGAGCATGTGTTTGGGGATTAAACACTTGATTTTGGGCATGTTTAGCCGGAAACAGCTAGCTCTCTGAGGTCTGGATTGCGCAGTAGAGTACATCGCTCCAGGACATTTGTCTCAGATGTGCTGTCTCTGCAAACTCTCTGACATACTGTAGGGGACTGGCATGCAGGTGGGGTATGCATCTACCCTGCACTGCCAAAACAAAGAGCTGCGGAGTGCCTGTCTCCTCCAGGCACTGTAAAAGTCTCATTTTCTCTGCCTGTTGAATACTTCTCAGTGTCAGAAAACATGGGATAATTGATTACACTCCTGTGAGGACTACTTCCATAACATACATGCAGAAGCCTGATATTCCCAAAGGGGTTTTCCCCAAAATGGATCCAAGGCCTAGGATCCATATAAAATGCCAAACACCTTCTGGAAAACAGGCTTGATGCCTTCAGGCTCTTGCAATAGCAAATCTACCTGCGTTTCCTTCTCTGACCCCTCAAAATATTCAATGAGTAATTACAAAGCCTACAAAAATACGGACAGGGAGCCACATCCTGCTATTAACTTGAAAAGAAAATTAACAAATGAGCGTGCTCAGAGGGGAACCCCATGCCTCAGGGAAGGGCAGGGCTATACAGAGCCTTTTACCTTGAGGTCACGGGTCTAAATCCAGTTGAGTTGGTGGAAGGTGCCAGTCTCTCTCATGGCCAACACCAAATGAGTTTTTAACCTCAGCTCAATTTCAGATGGTCCCTTGGCTGGAAAGCAACTGTCACTAATTGCTGTCTCCGTAGGTAGTGTCAGCCAAAGAGTTACAGGCACCCAAAGACTCAACTTCTGATGAGGCCTTTTAGCAGTAATGTGCTCTGCAGACACTGTGACACAGATACAAGTTACGCCTATACTCAGAGGTTAACTCAGGACTGGAGACTGCGCTCTCCAGCAGGACAAGAAGTCTTGAGCATGCAGGGTAGGAGGGGCCATCTCACACTCATGGGTCCCAAGGACTTACAGATGAGTAAATCATCTGTACTTCAGCCTGGACTCACCACCCTTTGTGTAGCTGTTTGCCTCTTCTCTTCCAAACACCAAGTAAGGAACACTGTTTTCTCCCAAAACAGCAGCCATATGCTGCCCCTGCCCACCTTGGTTACAGGGCAGTCAGTGCTAAGACTCACCTGCGCCCCAGTCAGGTCACCAAACTCACAAGAGAGCACTGTCCCTGAAGTTGTACCCTTTTACATGGTTCCTATGTCTGCAAGGTGATCCACAGGGATGTGATATTGTGGGAAAGGGTTATGGCCTGTACTATATCTGCTTTGTGGATAAGTAAGTGTACAGACCTACATCTTACCAACACTTGGAAAGATGAGCAGTGTTGACGTATGTCTGATCCTGTTGGTTTCACTGGCTGAAGTTACACACTACACCGGTCTGTAGGTCTGGCTTTTTAATATATACAGCTGGGATCTTGTCTGATCAAGCTCACTCAAAATAATGAGAATTTAACCATTGAAAACAGAAGTGGGAATCAACACAAACAATCAAAACCAGTGATTAGAGCTGCTGATAGTAGGCACAGAGGGAAGGTGTGAGGGGTGGTATCTGTAGATCTCTTTTGCTCCCTGGATCAAGGAGCATCTTTAGAAACATAGCACAAACTTCACCATTTTCATGCTTAAGCTGAACAGATACCAGTGTGTGCAAAGAAATGTTCCTTATAACTTTAATTAATGTACCCAATATGAAAAGAAAAACAAAAGCAACATCTTCCTGCCACACATCCCTCAGTATTAAAGCACAACATTAACTAGAAATGAATCACTGCTATGCCGAGTGCCCCTCTGCAAATGGGCTGAGTGTTTTCATTTTGCCTGCTGAATCAATTGAGTCATGAGGAAGCAGCAGCAAGATTTTAATTCCATATAGTACATCCCCACCTCTGAATTTATTTACCAAGAATAACATTTATTTAATGTAATTTGGTTCTAAATATTTAAAAGCTCACTTTGTTTAATATGTTTTCAAGTACAAGATGTTAAGTAATTATCTTTGATGTGGTGGTCTTTTATTAGGTAGTTAATGACCATCTGGGAATTCAAGCCCCAAGGCAATGCCAAGGGCTTCTGAGTATTAGCTGGGCATTAACATAGTGGTAATGGACTAGCACACTCTACATGATTATGACTATTAACTAAGCATAAAAAAATAACATTCAAATTAAAATAGGAAATTCAGGTTTAAGGCTTCTCTAGCATCCTTAATTTAATCAGATCATAGTGACCCATATGGCTGAGTCTTGTGTTCAGCTGGATCAAACAGCAAAGAGATTCAACCGAGCATCTCCCCTGGAGTTGCATAGTCAGATCCTCACAGTTCCCAGGCACCAGCATCCCCCTGGGACAACCCAGGAGCCTGCTCATGAGAGGAGTCCCACTGCATCCCAGTCCCTTTCCATCACCTGGCTGTCAGCGAAACAGGAGCATGGCAGGGTGCTGCCCTTCCCCAGCATCATGAACGGAGCCAAGAGGGTTGCCCTGACCTCCTACACACCACTGAGGCTTGGGGACTGCTGGCTGGACCAGGTGACCTCTCAAAGACTGGCGTTACCCCAAAGCGTTGGCGCTACCCCAAAGCATTGGCACAACAGGCTCAAGAGTAGGACTGTATTTCCCTGCTACTGCACACTTCACAGTCATTGAATTTTTCTGGTGTTTTCTTTTCTCTTTTAATTAAGTGATGAAAGACAAAGATATTCATTGTAAACAAATCTAAGATAAAAAGGCTTAGTGCATTTTAATATGCTCAGGCAGTGTTGCAGCTCATAAACAATACTTTGGAGAGGGGGTAAGGACAGATACTGATTTTGTTTCACTGCTGCCTCTGTATTGTATGGCTGTTCTCATAGGCAGGTATCAACATTGCTTTCACAGAAGTTAGAGATAGAAAAGATCTATTAGATTATACTATTCTCTTGACATGATAATGTGCTCTGTATAGACTTGTATTGACTTTGTTTTGCCATCATTTGTCATAAAGTCTCCACAGGCTTGAATTGCCATCATTTTGCCATCAGAATGACATCTTAATATGGTCTCTGCTCCAGAGTTGCCATGACATTATCATGAGATCATTAGACTATGCTAAGTCTCATGCAAGAGAAAAAAACATGATGTTATAGAAAACTGCTGTTGGGATTTGGTAATTCCATTTCTATTTCTTTCACTGCACTACAGGTCTTCGGTCAGGAAAAAGAGAGGTGTTTGAACGCTGGCTTCAGTGGAAACGTACTGGACATCTACACACAGCCTGTGATAATCTGTCCAAACTGTCTTTATTTTTATCACAAAATATTAAGACATTTTTGTTAAAACAAAAATGTCTTTATTGTTATCACAATATATATTTTTTTTAAGTGCATTTTGCTCTGGTACAGGGATCTGATTAAAGTTGGGTGTAAACAGGCTGAAGTAAAGCATTAAAAAGAAAAAAGAATCAGTGTCAAACAAATGTTCTTCATAGAGAAGAAACGGGAGTACATAAAGGTTTAGCCAAAGACATTCTGTCTTTTTTTTTTGTAGGGAAAAAAAAATTCAGAAGTTTATTGCCCATTTATTTGTATAGCACAGTGCATTCCTAAAGAACTCAGAGGAATGTGAGCTCTTAACAAGTCACATACTCTTGAGGTAACAGTTTCTCCACTGCTGAATGCAGCCATCTCTGGGATGAAATACAACTGTTTAACAGGACATAGCAAAGCTACATGAAGCCAAGAAGCAAAGAAAAAATTACCATGCCCAAGGTGTGTGCAGTTAATGCAAAATATTTGTGCTGCTGTGTTGCTGGAATACGCATGATCTCAAGTCCAGGAGAAATTAAAATGTTAAAAAAGTTACAACCAAAGAAACAACAGGACAGTGCCAAGAGAGAAGTCACAAGACAAGTGAAAAATACATCAAATGGCTCACCCACTGATGTGCTTTAATAGCAAAATGACCCCTATCAAAATGTTCACCATGAGTGCAGTACCAGAAACTCTCCAAAGAATGCATGAAAATGTTGGCTTCCTAAATTAATCAAGTTTTATAGCTTGCTTGGAAATTTTGGTCAGGACTTCTAAATACTAACGTACCACTTCAGCTAATATAATTTCCCCTTGAAAACACACCTTCTTTTCCAGTAATAGGAAGTGTGTTTATTGCTGCCACCACCCCAATTTTATGGCACCCTACATGGTCACGTGTATTGCCCAATACTAGGAATAGCTTGGCTTAAATTTTGTGTCCATTTGCCTTAATCATTTCACTCCACTGTGCAAAGGGGAAAAAGAAAATAAAGGTTTCATGGGAAATCTGAAGGCAAAGGGACCACACTTTCTAACCGTGTATACTGTGCTCATCCAGAGCAGTTATTATTGCTCATTACATTTCCATGCAGAAATCATTGCATTTTATATCACAATATGCATTTTTTTATAAGTAAGCTTTAAGCGAATTAGAATACTTAATATGTTTTTTGAACTTTTGCCAGGCATGCGCTCCCAGGCTGGTTCCTTCTATTTACATTGTAGCATTTATCCATTTCCAAATATGAGAAGATTTATCTATCAGATTCTGTGCAAATTCAGTACACAGATAATTTGTAAAAAGCTTTCTTTTTCAAAATGTTCTGTGGTTTTTCTAATCTCATCTCTTTTCTAATTTCCTAATCATATAACCTTGAAGTCTAAAGACACAGCCTGTGATAATCTGTGTAAACTGTCTTTATTGTTATCACAGACATTTATAAAAAAAAAAAAAAAAAAAACAACAGGCGCACGCATTCAAAGCTGCCTTTTAAGTAATACTTTAGTCACAGTTCAATCAGATCCACATTACTGCTACTCATCAGATAGAAAGTGTTCACGAGCAGGAGGGGGATATTGACTTTAAAAATTCACTGGCGAGGCGTACAGAGCCTGCAGGAATGTCAAAACTCCAACCTGCATTTTGATGTTTTTGCCTCAGGTTAGTCTTGACTGACATGCTTGGAGCACTCTTGTTTGTGCTCCGGCATCCATTAACTGTCCTTGACTCAATGTTATACGGGCCTTTACGGTCAGCTCGGTGCCTAATGGTTACGGCAGATTAGATGCCACGAGGTGTAAGAAAAGCATACGCCTCACTTTAAGGGATCACATTGGTCTGTCCCTGCTTCATTAGGGGGTAGTGTTTGATCCTAAATTAATGAGAGCCTGTTAATTATTATTCTGATAACTGTGCTTCACGTGGGAGCACGCCAGGCAAGTGGTGTTGTAAAGAAACGGAGTTTTGCAAAAGAAAACAAAATGTCAAGGTTGAGATGTCTTTGAGTGGGCTTGGTTTACGTGTAAGGCATTTCACTCAAGTGTGGATGTGGCTAGATGTGGGGAAAAGAAAGTCTTAGCTGTGCTTTTGTTCAGTGTTAACGAACTGCAAAAACAGCTCAGAGAAGGCTTTTCAGCCTAGCATATAGATAGATGTATGCATCTGTAATCCTGTGCAATGTGCGTTGCTGACTTTCCTACTGTTTGACTTTGCCCTTCCCTGGTTTCCACAAAGTTTTTGAGAAATGATCCAATACCCACTTGCACTTGGGTTCAAGGAAAGTCTCCCTTTCAAAGTAGGGTAAAATGGGTGCTAAAGCGGTGTTAACATTAACAATCATTTTAATCATTCCGATGTCACTCACATTAATATATAGAGAGAGAGAACTCTGCAGGAAGTGCTGACAGGTACAAATGTGCCCATAGAAATGTTTTTTCTTTAACATCAAGCTCAGATAAGCTGCTGTGGTGCCTATATTCATTTACTGGGAAGTACTGAGATTAGACAGATGTCTCAATTTAAAAAGGGAGAAAAAAATCTCATGTAGATGTGACACTTGTTCACCTGTGTTTTTCTGCCAGTCTATATAATGCTATCAGAACATAACCAGAGTTTTGATTTATACACCTCGTTTGACGTTGACTGGCAGCTCTACAGAGAACACATGCAAAGAGGTGGTAATTTAGAAATATGGAGAGCTTATTGGGCCAAATGGAAAGAAAAAAAAAAAAAAAAAGATCATTTCGTTTTACTTCTTTTGAAATTAAATGGGGGCCAAACCATCAAAATCAAACATCACTGTGCTGTGACACTGGGAGCGTGAACCTGGACAGGGCCCAGGATGTGCAGATGGCCCCCGTCTCTGCAAAAAGCCAGGCAAGGAATACAAAATGCCCTAAATTCTAGCATTGGAGGGGCTTGACATTTTAATCTGACTTAATAGTTGAGGGCAATCTAGGTTATTAAATTGATCTCTTCCACTTATCTGAGATATTTCACCGGAGAGAGAAATGCTCCTCGCTGCTTTGTGTCTTGGTGCTTCTCAGGTGTGGTTCACAGGAGGCAATGTAGGAAGCGCCCAGGGTCACACATGACTATGAAGTTGGCTGCCTGAATTTAACATCTTTTGGTTTGAAAACCTTTGCCTGGGCTCAGCAAACTCCTCAAAGTTGAAAAGCTCTAGGAAAAGAAGGGTTCTAGATAGGAACATCATTTTTCCTGTGGTGTCAAAGTTGCCTCAAGCCAGATAATGTTATTGGCAACAGCTTGGAGCTTTTGAAACGGCGAAATGTTTGGAATTAGAATATGACACATATATTAAAAAACTGAGAAGAATTAAGAAAAGAAAGAACCATATGTCCCCACATAACTTGTTAGGATTTTGGTCATGAAATGTCAGGAGGTCACATAGCTGACTTTTTTTCACTAGACCATAAATTTCATTATCTTGAAATAATGTTTTTCTTTCAACGAAAAAACGTTAAGAAGGAACTGGAATCTTGTAAGCACAAGGGTGGTGAGAAATGTCTGTATATTTTTCTCACTTTTTTGTGTCTTGCATTGCTGAAACCACTTGAAATGTCTTGCTGTCTTCTGTTTATTTTCCTTTGCAGTAAGTTTTACTGCTTGTGAATAGTTCTCAGCTGACAGCTCTCGAGACCAAAGGCCTTCCTCCCAGCTGCAGAATGAAGCCACAAGAAGAAGCAGCTTCATTTGCAACTTCCCCACAACGTTAAGCCTCTCTGCCTCAGCCCTGATCTAGTGGGTGCCCAGCTTAGCCTGTGTGGGGTTTCCAGGCTTTGGCATCGGTTGTCAAGATGCCTCACTGTCAGTAGACAAGGTAGCCTCCTGGTTGCTGTTAATTTGCATTGAAATTTAAAACCCCACATCTATAAACATGCTGGGTTGTGTGGATCATCTGGTTGTGTGTTGAGTGCCAGATGGAAAGCATCTGGTTACTCCAAACTTGTGCCATTTTTCATAAAACTCCCAAGCTGAACCTGGGACTGGTATGGACATTAGGTGACTGGTTGTTTTCTACCTAATCTGTTCCAAGTCTTGTGCTGGGGTTCAAAGTAAAAACAGTTGAAATGGACAAAGCAGTCAATTCTTAGCTTGGCAATGAACTCAACATGTTTGGGGCAGCTCCCTGGTCACACCATCTCACGAGGTAGTATGGGGCATGCACTGTGCCTTCTGCCAGGCACATGAATCACACTGGGAGCTGCAGGAGGAGAAGCAAGTTCTGTTTTGGCCACTTTCCTACGAATCTCTTTTTGCTTCTGCTTTCAGGCACCACAACAAGTGCATGGGTACATCAGGAGCTGCATCAGGGTGCATCAGGTCTGCTGGGTCAGCCCTGGCGGTTCCTTTCACAAGCTTTGGGATTAGAGGCAGGTGAGCGTGACTATGAGCCATCACCATCTGCCTGTGCTTCTCAGAGCAAGTCCTTCAGCCTCAGTGCTGCAGGTGGACTGGTGCTTGTGTATATGTGATTGCAATCCCATGTGAATGTGGAAAAAAATAGTCTATTCCTGATCTATCCTGAAGACAAATCACAATGTGGTTTACAAGCTGTGCCTACTTGAAAAAGGGTCTCAGTGACTTTTAGAGAAGCTTATCTTCTTGAGGCTACAACAGAAGGCAAAACTTAAGGCTTCTGGGAACTTCCTTTGGGTGCAGTTTTTTTCTAAAAGCATAAAAGGATCTCTGTGGAAAAGAGCAAGAGGTATATCATTAGGTCAGGCAAAGTCTTGCTTCATGCACCTTGCCACCAGATGGCTGATGCAGTGTGCGTTCACTGGGAGTGAGAGAGAGAGCAGCAAGCTTTTGGCCCTCAATCATTACGTAGAAGCAAGTGCTTGTTGCATTTGCAAGGAGATTTCGAGCCTCGCATCTCTGCTAGAAGGTGTCACATAGTAAGTGAACACTGGGAAATGCCAAACCTTAATGTATACACGTGTAAATTTCTGAATTACATGTACTTTACCTCATTACAGTAGAGTGAGCCAAATCCTGCACTCTGTTGTTTCATGGCAGTCCCTACGGAAATCATGTGCCTGCTGGAAGTGTCCGTGTCCTGGGGATTACCTCCATGGAATATACACGCTGTAAATGGAATTTTTTAGTCCTGCAGCTGGCCTCCCAGGAGGGGCTTTCATTGCTGTGATCGAGGGAAGACCGGGGCAACGTGCACGGCTCCTGCCTGGCCAAGGGGAAGGCGTGCAGGCTGGGCGCTGTTTTGTAGTCACCAGTTCTTGACATTTGATATGCTGTGGTCGGGTGACAGGAATCGTGATCTCCAGAGCTTTGCGCACGTTCGCCACTGTCCTATTTGTTTTGCTATGAAGTTTCCTGCAGTTTTCGGCTCCGTCAGAGCTGCTGCGATTGCCAGATAAGTGTGTTTGGCTGTGGGTGTGGCTGAGCCAGAGGAGGGTGCCATTTCGGAGGTTTTGCTTTGGGGTATTTTTAGCTGGAGGAATAAGCACGTGCGTGAGGGAGTTTTCCTGATGAAACACATGATTTCAGCACACTGTGGAGTTCACATTGGTGTGAGATTAGCTGTGCATAGTTGATATGAACAAAAACAAAAGAAACCTTTAAGGTGGCTGGTACTAATGCTGACCAGGAGCCCAAAGCGGCTCCTGCTAATGATCCACCCATCCGCGAGTCTCCAATGTAGTTACTCATGTGCAGTGCCCAGAAATGAGAAAGTGCCATTTGATTTTTCCCACGTTATTTGACTCTGTTCTTTAATGTATCTCATGCAGCTTGTTGTATGTGGTGTGGTGCAGCGCAAATACCCCAAACTACAGTACTAGGGAAGGACCCGGAGGCCTGGTCCAAACCAAAGACCACACACGTCTAAACCAGTGCTATGGCAAGATTTTAGACATGCAGAGGCACCTTGTGGCATGAACCTCCACACTCACAGCCACATAACCTAGAAGCACCTGAGCATATCAGCCCTCCTGCTTCACCTGGAGGCAGCCAACCCACCCTTGTGTGTGCAGACCTGCCCTAATCTTAATGGTGAGGCACCCAGCCCACGTCCAGCAGCTACAGGCATCCAGAAAGAAGGAAGAAATGTCACCTCGCTTCCCCAGGGGCTGGTACAGGTCTACTCGGGGGTGGTGGGGTGGGGGTGACCACCTACTTGGCAGGCTGATCCACCTTTTCTGTAGTAACCTGCAGTTCCCTCTCTGATCTGCTGGGGTTTAACCCATCAGACCTATCTGCCAAAAGAGTCACCTATCACCATGATGTAATGAGGAAGGAGGAACCAATGCCAGTGTTCTCTCTGATGTGAAGCTGGGGTCGCCATGTTTGAAATGGTGCATGGGGTCACCCATGGAGCCAGAAAAAAGAGCAAAGATAACAACTATGACATGTTAGAAGAAGTGGGGGCAGAGTGTTGGGGATTGCAGGGCTAGTCTTTTGGATTTTTTCCTGTTGTCTTAACCCATGAATTTAAATATATAAACAGTGGTAGAAAATCCAGAACAGCTCTCTTCCCTGCAGTCTTGGTCATTTGGAAGGAGAGCCAAGTGGTCCTACACCTGCTCGTCTCTACTCCTGTGAATCTTGCCCTCCCTTCTTCACACTGGCACACTTTCCACGGGGGGATGCTCGCAAGTTGTCATTAGCCTGTAACCTGGTGCCTGCGACCCTTTCCCAGAGTGAGTAGGTAAAATGACTTTGGCAAAGCACTGAACAGAATTCTTGCATTTCACGGCCAGATGTTTGTCATGAAACTGTGAAGGTACCTACTTCTAGGATGAGTTCCAGGAGCTGGGTCTTGAAATGAGGAGGGCCATTAAATCGCAGAGACGAATTCAGGCATACATGTGCTTCTTACTTCTATTAACAGTGAACAGGAGTTTTAGAGCATTTTCCTGGTGCACTCACCTCTCAACACACTGCTGTGAGGTTGGCTTTTGAAATTCCTGACTTCTTGGTGTCTAAACCTTTCATGTGATCTGGCCTGGCCACATCTGCAGCAGCCTGAAAACTGAGTGAAGGAGCGATCAGTGTTAAGTGCTTCATTAGGTTATTGATATATGCAGAGGAAAAAGTATCCACAACATAACTGTCCATAAGCAGTTGAAGAAGTAAACACATCGGCATTTTTATTGCTATTATAGTACATAGTTGTTTATAACTTAACCCTGCAAACACTTACTGCTGTCAGAAAAAATTTAAAATGTGCTACTTATGTCCTGCAGTTACTGAAAGTTGGACAGTCTTACATCACCCATGCAACCCAATTAAAGCTAGGTATAACTCCATTTTTGAAAGGGTGGCTTAAGTTAATCCTCATACATACAGATGAAAGTTGAACTTTTGTAAGCAAATTTTGACAAAGGGGAAGGGCAATTGCTGCATGAAATATAGACACAGGAAAGATTACAGATGATAAAAGTAGTGCAGTTTAGCATATTAACACACATGAATTTTTAAAGGTATATTTATACAAGACAAATTAACTGTCCAAAGATAACTGATAGAAAAAAAAAAAATCTTCACTTTAGGGATCTTCCTGTGTAGTTACTTTTTGAAGCCATTTGAACCCTGGGCTTCTACAACATCACTTGGGAATAAGTTGTAAAGTTTAATAGAGCAATGCATGTAAAGGTAACTCCTTTCGATTCTGCTGCCTCCTCATTTCATCAGGTTATCTTAGTTCTTATGTTCTGAGAAATAATAATCATAATCATCCTCTGCACTTTTTAGGATTTTCTAAACCTACCCATTTTCCAAGGCAAAACATCTTCATTATTTTCTCTCTTTCTGGTTGTCCTTTCTCACACTTTTCTGTTCCTACACTTGTGCAGTTGAATATTTTTTTTATTTTGAAGGAGGAGGAGGAGTGAGTGGAGTTGCTGTCAGCTGAGAATGTGGCCCATTGTTGATGTCAACGTTTGTCTCACTTCTTTTCTCTATGATCCTTACATTCTTCTTTTCTCTGTGACTGTCACTGTGTACTGAACTGAGGTTTTCAGAGAACGACTCTACAGTACCTGTAATGACTCCAAGATCTCCTTCATCAATGGCAAGAGTGTAATTAGAGTTATTTTCTCCTATCTTTTTTACTTTACAAGTATCAACATTGAATTTCACCTGCTGTTCTGTCACGCCACCATTTAGTTTCTGAGTTTCTTCAGCAGTTTCCAGAGTCAGCTTTTGCTGCAGCTCTCCAGTATAATTTTCTACATTGCCATTTAGTAGTTCACACCTTTTCCTGATGATTAATGGACATAGAGAAGAGCAGAGTCCTCTTAAAACCACATCAGTAACTTCAATTCCATCATTAAAATGATGATGATTGCTACTTATTCTTAACCTTTATGTCATATCTGTTTGTCACGTATTAAACCACAATAGGATTTTCTTAGGTTCATTTAAGAGTTTATGGTGAGGGATGTTATGAACAGGGGTTTTGAAAACCTGCTATATAATAATGATCAAATCATCCTAATCCTTATGTTTGCGATCTCCCTTAAAAACTCTGACAGGTTTGTGTGTATGATTCCCTCTAAAGAATTTATAACTCTTTCTGGACATATATTTGAATTCACTTATTAATCTTATTCCTTATTATATCTACTACTAGGATATTCATTCTAGTAGTTTCTTTTGAAAATATCTTATATGATGCCATCAGTTTGAAACAGATCCACAGCCTCATTCTCTCTGAAGAAACAACCCCCATTCACTGCTTTCCCCCAAAAAAAGTACAGAGCAGACCATGTAGAAAGCTGATTCATACAGTTCTCTCTATATTTCTTTTTTCTTATTCTAGCTGCCTGGGAGTGGTTGAAAGTTGATTAAACCACCTGCAAATTTGCATAAGAGTTGCTGGACCTCACTGAATCCTTACACTGCTTTGTGTTTGTTGGTTTTGGTTTGTTTTTTGTTTTTTTTTAAATCTAGAAGTAAAAGTAGGCTATTGGGACATTTCCATCCCCTTTCACCTATATGTCTCTTTCCACATACAGAGGTGCTCCTTCTGAAGATATTCCTCCAACATCAGTAGTTTTCATCTTGAATCACAGATTCAATGCAATCCTCCATCTCCCTTTTTTAGCTTGTTCTGCCAGCATTGGAGACCTCCTGGTAGAGACTGTGGGACTGTTTTAATACTGCACATCTTTCTTGTTCTGGGAATTTATACTAGGCGATTTGTAGAGACTATAAAGGTATACATCAGATGTGGGGATTACAACTTCAGGTTCATCAGATGCTCTGATTGTATACTGAGTTTTCTTAGCCTGCCAGATATTTATCTTGGATTCTGATGTCAGTGATTTTAAGAAAATCTAATTTCCAAAATCTGTCAAGGAAATGATAAGGTCAAAATTCAGCTCCTGTGTGTTAAATATATATATATATATTTGCTGCTATAATTATATTTATATTTATATATATAAGCTGTTATATATACATATGCATTGTATATATATGCTGCTATAGTTGTGAATACATTGAAAATATACATAAGTGAATATACTAGCCATATAGTGGTTGAATTACACAAATAAATTATATATATATTTATATATGTATGTACATATATACTATGGTCATCAGCTCTGCTCCTGCATTCACCTAAACCTTGCAGGGGCATTGATTCAATCGCACTGATGCTTTCCCATGTATGTTTTTTTCTTTCAGAATTTCTTGGGTTTTGTGGGTAAAATAAAAAACACCTCTCCGTTGTTCTTCACCCTGTGCAGGCACACTGCTTCTGTGCCTGTGTGTCACAGGCACTTTTAATGGGCTCAAGCTTAGATTTCTACTTGACCTGATATGGTAAACATATTCTGGGTTTCCTCATCAAAAGAATATACTGGAGAAAGAGCCTTACTTGTTTTTTCTTGTGATATCTTTCATTTGTAATTGGGTAACACATTCATTCATACAACAGTAAACTGGAATAGAGCCCTATATTCTAATATGTTCCAAGTCTAGGACAAATAAATATACAACATCTCCCACACACACATTTCTGCTAGTTAGCATGTGGTAATTGACACTTGTTAAAATGACTAAAATTTCGAATGTGGACATGCTCCGTGAGAACACCTTGGTGTGATTATACAGTGAGCTTTAACGTCAGAAGATAATAGGCATTTTTAGCAACCCAGTCTCACTTTTGTGTGAATTTTGTCACATCCCAATCAAAAAAAAAAAAAAAAAAAAAGAACCAGTTTCAGATTCTGGCAATCCTGGTTTTCCATCAGTCAGGACATCAACATTTTCACAGTACAGATGATTCTCACTTTGTTGTTTTCATCCCTATTTTAGCAAGAGATGCTGGAACTAAACCACCCCAGATTCCTGTGATGAAAAGGGTCTGGAAAGGGTCAATGGGCAGTGGCAGGGACACCAGCTGCTGAGATGATGAAGACATTTTGGGGCAGCCATTTCCCTGTGGCCTTGCATTGCACATAGCTAGTGGGAGGGAAAACACTTCACTGGGAACAGGAGAGAGGTTCTTTTTGGTTTTGCAGTAATTTTCACTTCTTTTGCACAGGTGGAAAAAGCTACCAAAATGCACAGAAGCAAAAGTGCAGGTTCAAATCTATGTAAGATAAAAGTCACTGCTGGTAATGGGATGTCCATCAAATAATTGATGAGTTTGGAAGGCATTGGGAGAAATCTTTCCTTCCAGGTAAGTTCATTTTGTATACTATTCTAAAACAACCCACAGAAGTGGTAAGGATGCTTTTCCTATAGAGGGTGGTGAGGTGGTAAGTGAGAAAGTTTCTGGTCTATGGCCAGAAACTTGTTTGTATTTATTTGATTGCTTTTAGCTGAACCTGGAAAGCCGTGGTAGGCAAACTGCCCCAATGCACAGAGGCTTTTCAGGTTCTGCCCTGGCAGCCGAAGAGCAGCACAGCACTTTTGGGAAAGACAGCAGGGAAACATGGAAAGATGCTGTAAAAGTAAGAGTTAAACAAATTTTTTGACCAGCGAGTCTGCCCTAGTGAGGCAGCTTTCAAGGCTCCACCTTGGCCTGGGTGAGAGCTGCTGTGCTAGGACGGCAGTGAAACGAGACTGGTAATTATCACTGCCGCTTTTACAAGCGAGGAGCTTATGGTGCTCATGTGATACCGAGTGCTTTGTGCACTGAGCGGTTTTTCTGGAAGTCTTGGCTTTGTTTTCCCTTAGTCCTGAGAACAAAAAAGAAATGTTGCAAGGAAAGTGCAGAATGAATCCAAAAAGAACAATGGAATTGTGCCTGATTTGTTTAATTCTGAAATCAAGGTCACTTAGAAGTACTACAGCTTTTATTTGTTTTATTGGGGGGTTTTTAAGGATTTTTTTTTTTTTTTGGCAACATCTTTCTTTTCATTTGACGGTTCTGTCATCCCAGAACTGTATATGTTACTGATCCTGCCTGTATTCAAAGCTGTTATTAAGTGGAGTCTTTTAGATTTTAGAGAAATGATAATGGTTCCAAAGATGACAGAAAGTGGCAGCTGGTGACAAAAAACCCCCTTGATAAGACGACAACAGTAAATCAAACTACTGCCACTTTTTCGTTTCATGTTTGTTAATACCACCTCGCCTTTTGAAGTTTAAAGCAAGGTTCAAAAGAGCCAGGTGCTGAATCATAATATTAAAGCAAGTAAGGAGCTCCATGAAAGAGAGGAGATCTGAGAGGGGAAAGCAACAAACACGGCTTTCAACTGCCTTTTGTCGGCCTTTCTGCAGATGTCACCAGTTGTTATCCCCAGCAGAGGCTTCAAGCTTGTAGCAGTGCCTCTGGCTGATTCCAACTCAACGTTTCAAGTGTCAATCAAAAAGGAAGGACGCAGCTTAGGTCCTGGTCATTGTCCTGTGAAAAGAGCCAAGCATTTAACATTGATTTAGCTCCCTCAATATACAAAGATAGAGCCAGCTTTGTGCAGCAAAAGGGCCTTTGGCAAGGTTGCTTGTAGAGCAATTCCATCACATCCGATGCTCCTTGGTTTAGCTGTCACACTGCAGTGTCTGGAGTCCTATGAAAAGTTATTCAGGAATGAGTGAGCAAATTAAAAAGAAATAACATGCTCTCCTAAATAGCAATGCCAGCTATAGAAAGTGCTCTTAACGTCATTTAGCCCTGAAAAGCATTTTTAATAAAAGTATTTTGTGCTTTTAAATGCCTTTTAACAAGGAGAATAAGATGTTTCAGGACAAGAGGGGGCCCTTGTGAAACCCATCTCCATTGGATTGGATAAGCAATTGTACCCACAAAGTGTCTTTGGTCAAGTGCTTGCTTATTTTGTTTTCAAGCCACTTACATTCACTGCCATCCACACATACTGCATTATCTTTCCATATGGGTGTAAAGCATGAACACAAACCCAACGACGACAAAAAGGCCCTGCCTGAATGCCACAGATGCCCCCCACTCCAGCCTTTCTCTCCTTTCTCATGTGAAATACCTGCC
Organism: Scopus umbretta; assembly: GCA_013400535.1. Taxonomy (NCBI): domain Eukaryota; kingdom Metazoa; phylum Chordata; class Aves; order Pelecaniformes; family Scopidae; genus Scopus; species Scopus umbretta. The sequence continues at coordinate 23,914 of VZTL01076486.1, forward strand.
TGTCTCTCTCTAAAAACACCTTGGCAATTATTTCCTTCTCAGCCATCATATCCCCACCAGCTCTCGCAGGTGCTGCCGAGGAGCCCCACCAGTCACTTGGCACAGTCATGGAAATGACAAGTCAGTTGGTGGCCATGCTTGGGCTGGTTTCAGCAGGGTAGGACAAGTTCTCATGAATATGGTAGAAACCATGTCTTTGTCCTTAAAAAACAAAGTGAAACTGGGTGAAACACAAAGTGTGCCTGTCAACAAAGGATGGGTTTATCCTTTATACCTGGAGGTAATATTAAATTCATGAGGGGAAAAAAAAAAAAAAAAATTACTCTCATTTTACTTATAATCAGGGTTCTTCTTTATGGGGTTTCCAGTATCCTTCCATTCAAGTTTAGTGCACCAGTGGGATGGCTGAGCCACAGACACACCTGGTATCACAGAGACAATAGTCTTGGTCCAACAAAATTCTTGTGTGTGCATCTAGCTTCAATCAGATGAGGAAAGCAGTTTAAAGATGGGGAACACTTTCCCCTTTTGCAGCATCAGTATTGCTACCATTTTCTGTTTTTCACAATACTTTTTTCCTAATTATTTTCATCCTCCTCTGTGCAGAAATACAGGTTAAAAAATTATGAAAAATGTCCCAAGAAATAGAACATTTCTGTGATGGGAATCATTTTTCAGAATCTTGTTTTCCTTCTCAAAGGCCAGTTTCCTGGTAATACCTTCCTAAGCAAGAACACACTGACTGACAGTACTTTTCAGCTCCAGGGAAACAGCACAGCCCCTAAAACTACCCATGCATGATGGTGCTCTTCCCGAGTGTGGGATGCGGTTACTCCTGATCAGTCATTCTGGAAGGAGCTACATCCCATCAGTCTGCTCATGCACTCGTGCAACTTGTGTTATCTGCTATTTAGAAATACTCAAACAGAGGATCTTGCAGGAGTTGGGTGTATTTTTAAATACACTTATCATTATGGACACACTCACTTCTGCGTTCCTCTAAAGGCATTTCTAACGGTCCCCATAGCTGGCACTTCAGCAGGCAGTTTAAGAAAGCATGACTCATGAGTTGAGGGACTGATGCACTTCTTTAAACTTCCATTGGGATTTTTAAACACATTTGCTTTCATCTAGCTCATGCCCTTTTCTTTTTGCACTCACTTTCTGTCAAACTCCCCCACAGAAAATGTGTGCTAGCTTTACACCAGTGTAACAACGAGGACAGTACACATTTGCACCAGGCACTTGGTCCTATGAGCTGCTCCCTTCCCAGAGCCAGAAAATGGATTCCTCCCTTCATATGCTTCCTCAAAGGAGCAAGGAAATGGGAGATGTTGTCTTCTCCCCACTCCCCGCATGCCAGCGTGCCATGCTTCTCCCAGCAGAGATGCTGTTTGCAGAGATGCTGTACACAGAAATGCAGTATCTCCCTACCCTCGCACTGGTGGAGTTTCTGCTTTGCCACCACCAGTGCACCTGGTAGTACAGCCATGCCAGTCTGCCCGGCAGCATGTGCTGTACCAGGTGTCCACCTGACATCATTTGTCCTTCTCCCAAGCATCAGCGAAAGCAGGAGGCAAACAGTGACTTCTTGTGTGGATATGCTGGATGTCCCAGCATATTCCACAGGCAGCCCAACACAAGCTTTGGATTAGGGATCAATGAGCTATCAGAGGACACAAATCAGCAATAAGCAAGAAAGCTCAAATTTTGGTTGCATTTTTTTAAAAGGCAGCAACCTGTTGAATTTTTCTCTGCTGCTAGTTAACAGTGACAAAAATAGTAATAATTTCGAAACAGCATTTCATTTGGGGTCTTTAGAACTTGTTTGGAAAAAAGTTCCAGGGGAAGGAAATGACAACGTAGAAATTGAAGCATGTGAACATGCACGTGTGTATGTGTTTGTGTGAGGGAGAGCAAAACAATGGTGAAAACAAGCTGGGGATGCTTTATTCCAAATTAAAAGCAAAGCAAACAAACTGAGGGCTTCAGCAACCCTAAAAAAAAGATTTAAGGTGAAAGTTTTTTACTGGCTTGCTGATATAAGAAATGCACTATTAAGGTATGGAGACAGTTCTACCATTTCACCACAGCAAGATAATGAGGAGAAAAACAAAGAAAAAAGAAATAAGTAAATGTCAGCTTGATCTCAGTTTTGGTCATGGTCACCAAAATGTGTCATTTCACACCTGGGTGGTAGTGCAGCTCAGGAAACAGGGCACAGTTATCATTGATGATCTTGTTGGCCTAATCCATCCAGGATATTTTTCATCCTGGCAGTCCCTAGCCTCCACTGTGTGCTCTTCCAGTAGCATACATCTCTTCCTTGCTTTGCTGGGCCAAATTCAGGCTTAGTTTAAGCAAATGCACCTTCCTTGAAAGTGCCAGAGAGGTCCAGCTTGCACAAGGACAAGATTCGATGGACCACTGCTGGGGAATGGCTCATGGAAGACTGGTGTTACGCTACTTAAACCACCTTTGTTTAACCACTCTTGTCACTCAGGGAACTAAAAAAATATCTCTGACAGCTTTGCTGCCTTGTTTGCTATTCCTCCATGTGACCAAGCTTTTATTTCATTCCCCACCCACAACAGCTCATTTCTCTTATACCTCCTCAACCTGTTCACTCCCAGGCCTCCTGCTCTTGATGTGGACATATTTTTAAGGATCACGTATGCGAGCCATTCATTCTCCTTGGAGGTCAAGAAAAAAACAAGTGACGGGAGTAATTTTCTATGCGCAAGTAGACATAAGTACGTTGGAAACCAGTTTCAAAACTTTTTGTACAACAGTGCCACATACCATATGCTTGGAGGTCGTGAGATAATGCATTTGCATTCTTCAGTATTGTGAGAGTAATGTTTCTCGTTGCCATTGTGTCTGTTGGAAATAATGGCTTCTGGTCACCACAGGTTAGTAGATGCAAGCAGCAGACTATATTGCAGCAACTTCGGTAATGCAGAAACCGTTGTACTTCCTGGCTTATCCATAAAGGGTAATTGCCTAAGTGTTTCACTGGAAAAAAATGGCACAGTCCTGGGAGTGTCAGGGATGCAGCATTTACAAATCAATTCATAATTTCATTTTATATAAGGATGTTATTTTTTTTACTATGATCACAAAATACCTTGCATAAGTGCTTATTATTACCATTGTTAAGGGCTATGGCACAGAGAAATCAAGTTTGTCTTGTTTTTATTTTAGACAGTGAAACTCTGTATTTGCACTTCACGTTTCTTCATTAGCAAAACTTCAGTATGCATAGTCCATAGCAACCATTTTCATTCACCTTTCTCACGCAAATTCCCTCTTCAGTCTAGTGATTTTCATACAACTTCATTGATGGCAGACTGCAAAATCTAAATTACAGACATCGTCCTCCTCTTCATTTGTCAGGCAGGAGTTTTGTCACGGTGCCTCCAGTCAACATCTTCCAGAGCTGGTGCGACTACAGAAAATATCAACACATTGTTTTATAACTATTTTCAGTGCCTCTAATGACAATTATGGCTCAACTTTGGTTGTTATTTTCAGAGCTACCAGGAATCCTCAGTCCCAGCTTGAATCATCTTTGTAATTGATAATATGTGTTCCAAAATCAATAGCCAAACCGGAGGGACCCTCTTCTGCTGGACTCTTCTGACAGCTATGCCCACTGCTCAATATATCTCAGTGGCAGGGCTGTTTCTCAAAGCAAGGAGCCTCCAACTTCAGGCATCTGCTCTAATTCAGTACCAGGACTGCCTGGTCTCAGCACTTGTTGTCCATTTACCGTGCCAAAAAACCCAAGACAATATTTCTGGGACCATGTGTGTTTAACTGCTACACAATTAAAGCAAAGGAAGGTAGATGGCAACCACTGAAGACTGGGTGCACGTCTAACACCCATCTAACTGGTGATGGGATATTGTCACAGAGGCACAGAAAAGCTGGTTGGAGGGGACCTCAGGAAGTCTCTAGTCCAGCCCCAAGCTGAGAGTGGGGCCACGGCCAACACTGGACCAGGTCTAGAGCTCTCTTAGGCAGTAGAGCTCTGCTGTGTTCAAGCAGGTTATTGTGCATTGGGTAAATAATTATACACTGGGCCAGAGAGAGACGGGAAATCCCAGGATAACCCAGGCTGCTCTAAAGGGTACACCTGTTCCATCACCTCACTAGCGCAAAGAGAATTAACACTATTAGTACAGTCCTGATGCTCTAATGATATGTATGAGGCAAGATTTTGCAGAGAAAGTAACATGTTAAGCCAACTGATCTACTGGCAAGCTGTCAGGCTCACAAACTCCTGTTCAGATTCAATACAAGACCTGGAGAAGAGACTGTATCTGTCTTTTTCCAGCGTGTTTTCTTTTTTCCAACTGAAACTATTCAGTGAATGAGACTGCATTTGCAGATAGTTTTGGCTGCTCTGAAATGGCATTTTCATCTGATTCCTTATACTGATCACCTCTGTCAGACATATCCCATATGGCCATCATCAGCAAGCCGCTAGTTCCATGGTAGGCATCAGACATTTAAGTTTCTCATAGGCTTGTCCCACAGTCCCGCTAGCTATGTAGTCTTTGAAATGGCATCCATTTTCATCGTCCTCCTGCCTACTGACATGCTGCCACCTGTACATTACCCCTCCATTCCTCCCTGATTCCTTGTTTTTACTTCATTGCTCAATCAAGTAGTCACGATTTTAAACAACAAGCTTACAGCTCCTATTACTGTGTGTAAGTGCAATAAACTTGTTTAGGCAAACTCCTCAGAGAGCCACTGTGGTTCTGCTTGATCTTTCTATGTGATAGCATTAAACCTCAGTCATCCTTCTCCCTGTGAATTTGCTGGGTTTGTAGTGTGCCATATTACATTTCCCCTGCCTAGGACCACCAACGCTGGACTGGTGCTCTCCTGCCACTAGTCATCAGGTTGCAATTTCAATACTTTTGGGATTCTTTTCATTTGCCTTCTGGACTTTGTACCTTCAAGGTTCAAAGCTGTGGTTTTGTTTTTGTTTTTTGTTTTAGTTTCTCTAGAACCACAAGTATAAAAAACTTTGGGTTTGTTGTTTTCTAAATAAATTAGTGAATAAAAGTTGCACTTTCAAGGTATCCATAGAAACGTAAAGGGAAAGCTTTAGGAAAAGCACTATAGAAAGATGCCCACTAAAACTCAAAGAGGGCCTAAGGCTGCAACTGAGATAATATAGCACTATCATTGAAAAGTACATGCATATAGAATCTTAGTATTACATATATGAAGAAAGTCATGTACACATGTGATCACAGATCAGATGATAGCACTGCTATAACACTGCTTTTTAAAAATATTCATCAAGAAAAATAAAGCTGGCAATTAACATGTCATTAAAATGTGTCAAAATATCTTAACATAACACTAATAACTAAACTAACATTAAATGTATCATAAATATAATTATTGTATGCTTTAATCAGTTTGATTTTACCTTCTTTTCGTTTTTCATTCTGGTTCCTGATAGTCAAAGTTTTCTCTGCACATGAAAGATGCTGCAAGAGGGCACAGGCTAAAGCATGCCAGCATGCGTGTAACTGTGTGATATTCACATCTGCAGGAACAGCAAACTAGCTCAGTCACTGGCATTACCAGTTCAGTTCAGCTGAGGATCTGGCCCCTACTGTGTTTATTATTAGATGGAATGGATGAGAATATATTCATTTTCTGCTGAACTTTTTGAAGGCCTCACTCTTTCTTCCTTTCTTTCCATTTCTCATACTCCATCCAAAATTTGTGCTGCAGAAATTCAATGCCCCTGTTGCTTTTTTGCTTTTTTTTTTTTCACTTGAATCTCAATTGCAAAGCCAAGTAGATTTCATCATGGCTTATATGCTCTTCCACTTGCTATCTGTAATCACAGTCATTGTGAAACTCAAAGCTAAGTCAAGAATTGTTGCCTTTTTATGGCTCCCTCTTTTATATATGTTGTGTTGGAGAGCGGTCGTTACCGCTTTTTTGTCATTATTTCTGGGCTTCACTCCATTAGCTAGTGAACAGGCCTTCTCTCATTGCTTTCCTTCAGTAAATACTGTAACATTCAGCTTCCTTTCAGGCTTGTGCTTTTAAAGAAAATCTTTGTACAATTAAAGATATGAAATTGCTAAATACAAGGCTGCATTCATTGTTCTCCCTTTTTAAAGGTTTAATCATACTTAATGGCTCTCTTGAAAACTTGAATTTTCCATGTTGATGGTTTTACCCCACTGAAAGAGTTTGCTAATATACTTTTCAAGTGTTTTCTCCTTAAATGAGCTATTCAAGAAGTTTTGTGCAGAATAAGATTGAGGAAGGATATATCCAGAAACAATTATGAAAAGCGTCCAGGGCTATCTGTTTATCCATTGGCGGAGATTCATGAGCTCAGCAGCAGCCAGAAACTGAAAAGAGAAAAGATAGTCCTGTCCAGCTTTGGAGGACACATCTTGAAATGTCTTATGTTCCTCCTTTTGGACCCACCTCGGATCAACAGTTGCTCCATCTTGATTCCTCCCAAGATGCAGCCCCTGATCGCCACATGATGAGCATTGCCCATGGCGAGAATTGGGCAAAGTACATAGCCCAAAGAGGTGGCAACTTTGGTCCTGCATGTCTTGTTCCAGCCACAACCACCACCATGTTCTCTGAGAGCACCTCTCTGAAGAGCTGGTAGCTGCAGTGCTGCCCGGAAGCACACATCTTTAGTAAAGATCTTTAATCTTTCTGCCTGTGACTGACCAGCCAAAAGTCTACATCCATCCCTATGAGACACAGACTGGACACCTGTGCACTGTTTGACTTTGAAGTTTAGCTGTGGCTGTTTATCACATCTAGGAATGAAGCCACAAGCCCTGTGAAAGCTACGGAAACTTCCAAACACAGCATCCCATTTACTGAGTAGCACAAATTCCTTTGGTTTGCCTGGTGTTTCTGTCTTGATGGTCAAAGCCATTCAGGGTATTGGACTTTGCTTCCTGAGATACCACATCTCCTTCCACCAACATGACCTTCCATGACATTTGACGGGAACAATCTGGACTGTGAACCAACAGGGGAGGTTTGTGAGCTTATGCAATGAAATTCTCATAGCTCTTGGATCTAGATTCCATTATTTGCTTTTATCCTTTCTGATAGTCGTTGATCTCACCATACACAGAAATAAATGTGCACCTCTTTTGTGGCATACCTATTTTCCCCAAAAGGTTTAAAACAAACCAGGAGATTCCCAGTCCCATCCACTTCTGCACAAAACCTTAAATAGAACAAGCACAAACCTTACGGGACATCTTACAGATTACAGGAGAAGTAGGGAGGCAGAGAACAAAATCAACTGTGCTATTTTATTTATATGTCTAAATACTTGGCAGTCACTCAGCTACTTTGGTAATGGGGACCGTATAAGTAGGTAGGTGCAGGTTTAGTGAGATGAAGATTATAAATTAAATGTAGTAGGAGTAATACTTCATCTGTCTGTCTCAGGGCTGATACCATAACATAAATCCTGAGATACTTTAGATTAGATAGATGTGATATGCCAATCTCCACTTAAATATTTTGGGTCTGCTCCCAATAAAGTTAATGGAAGTAGGATCAGCTCTTTATTGCTCCCAAGCTATCAGTGAGTCTCGACTTCCCATCAAGCAATTCATGTTTTGTATTACATTGATACAAAAGCCTCATTCTGCTCATCTCAAACTCAGCAGGTTTCGTTTTATCAGTGGGAGCCCTGTTAGGGTATTAGTGCTTTAAATTGAAGCTCCCAGACTCGGTTCACATGGCTCAGAGCCACTCATCCTCATTGTGAGCACTCTGTCCTTACCGTAGCACGTGCAAGAGCACTTAGTTCTCAAGTGCTCTTCGGCTGGGGAGACCGAGGGGCATGGGTTACTTTACATCATCTTCCTACTCTCCTCTGCTGCAGTCCCAGGCTTGTCTGGAGCCCTTTCAGGGCCCGCTTGAACAAGGATTGTCAACAGCATCTTCAGGGCAGCTCTGCATCAGGCTGGGTTGAAACCATCAGGGTACGCAGTATGGAGCAGCTATGCTCACTGCGGCAGCAGAAGATGCACCAAGGACATCGCACCACCACCAGTATACGCTACACAGTTACAGGCATTGTGTACAGTCATTGGAAATGAAGTTGTTTTGCTTGCACTCTTAGACCATTTGGATTTCCTCAGGTTGGGAATGGGATTGCCTAGCAGAGAGCCCAAGGCGATGCAGGCAAAGTACCCAGGGAGCTTCCCAGCCAGGACAGAGACTTAAGGCAGGAGTGGGCTGTCTGATCACCTGCTGTTAGAGGTTTCAGTTTATCTAATAGCCCTCTCGCTGTTGATGAAGTAGAATTTTCAGCCCAGGTATTTGAATTACCACCTACCATGAATTCAGAGACCTGCCAGTCATACGAACCTGAGTAGCAAATGCTGCACACCCCTATATCGCTTCTGGATTTGTTACATAAAACCTATAAACCATATAAACCATAAAAAAAAGCTAGGGAGCAGAGACAGGATCAGGTGGCGTACCTAGCCGGTTATTATCGAGCATGGTTTCTGTTTTATGACAAACTGTTCCTGGAAGTTTCTTATTCAAAATAACGGCAAACAGCAAATACGAACCAGCACTTTAATTGTAAATCGTGTGAACGGGAAAAAGGGAAACCCAGGCATTAGAGGCTTCATTATGTGCAACATTCTACTACATTTGCACATCACCTGGTACGTGAAGCGGTCCTGTCTGGTCACTGGAGCTGCTCAGAGAAGTCCCAGCACATCCCAAAGCCCATATCCCACTTCCACTTGAGCCCAACACGTGCTTCAGGACAGTGATTTTAAGTGTTTTCCTGAAGCCAGCTGCCGGATTTGTGATGAAGAGGGAAGACAGCACTCAAGGTGTGTCGCAAAACCCAGGTCTATGACCTTTTCCCTTACAGGTGGTTAACAGGCACAATGCACTATCAGGTTTCTTATGACTGCACTAACGCTCACTTCCCAATTCATCTTGGAGTGGGCATCATCAAATGGTGCTTTGTCTGTGTTCTGGTTCTGGTTTTCTTGTAGGCACTGTGCTGGAAAATGCTCAGTCCTTTATCGCCTCGAACCCACCAGGAACATCACACGGGGACGTCTTTAAAAGCCACGTGATGTTCATTCGGTTTGTTTTCTTAAATACAGAGTGTCTCCAAAGTTACTGATTAATTTCACGCAGTGCAAGGAGAACTATTGATTTCCCATGTCTGCTTCTGACCCTTTAAGATATAAAATGCAAATACATTGCTTAAAGAGAATATTTATTTATGCCTCGTACCTGCTAACATGTGACTTCAACACAAAAAGCAGCTTCTGCTGGTTTTGTTTTGATAAACTCTAGCATGTTTGGTATTTCACTGAAACAATATGCTAACATACTCATTTCGAAGCTATTCCTCGTATCAAACTCCCCCTTTACGCTCCATGGCTCTCCAGCACTGCCAGAGTGCACACAGAAAGGTGGACCTGCAACTTTGCTGGCAATGTTTATTTTCAAAAGACAAATATTGTGCCAGCGTTAACTTCAATTAGGAGACTTATTTGACAATCTGACTACTCCATCTGATGCCTCAAGGGCAAATTTCAGCACTTTATGAAAGATGTTGGCCAAAGACTGCTCTATATGAATAAAATATAGGGGAGAGAAGTTTTAATGAACATTCGAAACCAAAACTATCAAGAATTAATTGCAAATATTTACATGCAAATAAAGGGTTTGTTTTGTATCTGCAAAGGCTAGCGCATTCAGAAAGAAAGCTGCCACTCCATCCTTTAACTCACCCTGCTGTGCCTCCATATTACAAGCATCTCAGGCGGGGTGTAATCAATACCATAGGAGGTACAATGTGTAGCCACCACAGGGGGCTGATCCTGCAGCCCTACAGCAAGGCATTCTGCCTGCCGGGTACCACGCAGGGAAGCTTTACCTCACCACATCTCCACAGGTTCGCTCTGGGTTTGACCATTTCTTTTTTTTTTTTTCACATTTGGTCATCTGATAAACGTATTTTGTATTGCGTTTTGATTGCTTAATGGTGCTTTACTTGCAAAACATTTTGGAGCACGTAAAGGGCTCCTGCGTTGTTCCGCAAAAAGCTGCTCCTGTTGGAGAGAAACTCACCTGCTGCAAAGAGCCTGCACAAGGCCTCACACCACTCAGGAGCACAAATGGAACTATATTTGACCCTCTTACAGCTCTTGTTCAGATAAAGCTCCTGATGACTTTAGTGGGAGGTTTGCCTGAGCAGAGACTGTGCTATCTGCTCCTCACTGTTGTTACAAGGTCGCTGGGAAAAAGGTAGTGTCAGATCACAAGGAAATATTTTCAAAATTGCTCCTACAGTCCTAGTCAGGTGCTAATAACCTGGCTCCTTGGTCACAGGGGTATCAGGGGCTGGTATTTGACCCAACCAAGGCATCCTAGCTAGAGGAAACCCACAAAAGTGGAAGCGTTTCCAAGTCAAATCTGCAATCCTGCGGCTGGGAGGAAGGAAGATGCGTTCAGTGCAAACTTGGAGATGGCACAGAGGGAAAGCTGCATGGGACGCTGTTGTGACTGCCTGCACCTTCTCATCTCACACCCCTTTGAAAGGTGTGCTCAGGTCATGCACTGAGGCTCCCCGACATCCCTGGCACCAGGGCCTCTCTCTCCCGAAATCCATAGGTGTGGATGCCACAGGCAGGAGCGTCGGATCGTTTACCACCGAGAGAATCGCCCCCAACAGCATGCAGATAAAACAAAGGTGACTTTGTAGCACTACTCTGGGTGAAATTTCTTTCTTTTTCCTCTCTCTCACAGTGTCTGATGTGCCGCTGCTGAAAAGGTTTCTATTTTGATGAGACCACAAAAGCTTGAATACTTTTCTGAACCAGTTTGGTAGTAATTGCAAGCTGGGAATTATTCTCACGTGAGCTCAGACCTGTGTAAATTATTCAAAAGAGACATAACCTTGCTATGTAAGTCTCAATTATCAGTATTTTATAGTAAAGACAGGATCCCCTATACTCCTTTAAGGTCACGTAAATACCCTGGGCCTGATCTTTAGATGGTGGGACCCTGCACATGGGTTCTCAGGCAGTTTCTATTAGCATTTGACTCCACTCACCCGCCCTTATTTCACAGCCAAGCACATGAGCGGTTTCTTTCTATAGACCTTAATTCAAAGGTCTCCCAAACCACAGCAGCTGGGCATGTTCTGTTGGAATGACTTTCTGGGGGAAAAATCTGTCTTTTATAAAATTGGGATTTCTTTTGTAGGAAAATTTCAATTTTGCCAGAAATTTCTGGTTTTCTATTAGGAAAAATCAAACTGGTGGCTCCATGGCTGCTTGGCTGGAAGGCCCCTGTCGATTTTGTTGTCGTCTGCAGGGAGAGAGCAAAATTGACAATAGTCTTCCAGGCAGGCAGCTGGGGAGATGCAGCAGGTCTGGAAGAGGGAGGAGGGGAGGTTGAGTGCCCTGGCTCTCTGCCGGCCCTGCAGCCCAGCTGCCTCCCCAGCAGCCAGGCTAGGGGGAAGGCGAGGAGGAGGAGGAGGAGGAGAAGAGGCAGGCGCGGGGTGGCCTGCCTGCAGCAGCCTGCCGACGAGGCTCCTGCCACTCTCCCTTTTCGGCAGGCAGCTGGCAAGCCCCAAGAAATTCCAGTTTGCTTCCCCNACTAGAAGCTGAGCTCATTGCAGGCTGTTTTGCAGGCTGTGAAGCCTCTTTCATTGTGTGTTTGTGTGTATTCCTCAACCTTTCTGAACGTGTTCAAGTTATCCTCTGCTTAATCCACACCGACAAACAGCAGTAGAAGCTGTAGCTATAATAACGGGAGGAAAACCTATATTCACTTCCTGACTCTAAAAAGTATTTAGCCCCAATAATGAGTTCTGGAGGGCGTCCTTTGAGACACAAACACAAACAAAAGTGCTCTCGTCATTGCAGGACTCATTATTCTTATGATCCTAAGCAGATTTTTGTAAAAGAGAAAGACCAAGAGTCATGAAAGCTCTGAATAATTACGTTCAGTAAATCAGGTAGATAAAATATTTCAACAAGCACCTTGAAAGAAAAAAAAAAGTTAAATTATATTCCTCCGCATTCCAATAATCCATCCCTGATTATCTTATAGATACTGAGCAGTGCATGATACCAGTACTGATGAAACACCAAAAGGTAATGGCATCAGCACAGAGCAACATCAGCAGAGCAGAAGAGCAAATATGACTTTAATTGTAGGCTCTCTATTATTATTTTATCGTGCAGGCTTTTTGGATAATTTATTAATACTAACAAAGATGAGTGATTTGGAGGCTGCATATTTTTTATTTCTTAGGAGTTATTTTATTTGATAATGACATTAAATATTAGAAACTATAACAGCTGGTGTGTTTATCCTTACTTGAGTGTATTAACCTCTTTAGCCCTTTTTTCCAGAAGAAGGATTCAGCATTACAGATTTGACTGTCAGCTGCAGTGCCTGGCGGCCCGTTGGATTGGCACCCTGACAGAATCGAAAGTCCAGTGCTGCAAGTAAACATGGATGACATTGCAGATAGATAGAACTGGCTGACTTGAGGCACCTGCAGCTGTTTGCACCAGAATAAAAGCAAAGGTTGTGGTCAGTGGAGTGGAAAAACACTGAATTTACCTCTAGTTATTTTGCCTGGGAATTTTTCCCCCCCTCTTTCTTTTTTTTTTTTTCTGGTTGTACATTTTGGATCCTTTCCACTTAAAGCACATTAGGCTGAAATACCTAAGTGAAAAAATCCACCAGACACCAGAGGGTTTTATAACCTATTTTTCCTCCCCCTTTTTTCTTAAATTATTGAATGGTTTCCCCACTAGTTTGTGCATGGTAACAACCAGTGCTTTACCAGTGCAAATAATGGGTTGCAGGGAAGGATGCAAACACTGAACAGCCAGAAACAATTCTCAGCAGCTGATTTTTCAAATGTTGAATAGGCAGAAACACTTCTTAGCAGCTGATTTATATTTTTTTTAAACACAGCATTCACAAGGACTGCCACAAGTGACAGAACAACAGCAACTCAAACCATTTTGTTCTGTAAAAAAGCTCTTGATCTCTTAAGCGCTCCCACTTCCCAGGACAGGACCCCAAAGTCCTTGGAAACGAGGAAGACACCATGGGAACTTAGTAGCTGCTCTCACTGGTATGCTGCAATCGATCAGCACGGCAAACTCGTAGCCAGAATATTTATTTCTGTAGCATGGAGGATCTCGGTGTGCTTTATGAAGAGCATTTAATTGCCATAATCCTCAGTAAAGGTATTATATCTAGTTCACCAGTAGATAAACTGACGCACGAAGAGCTTAGGGGACTTGCCCAAGGTCACACTCTGAGTCAGTGGTGAGCCGGTGACAGAGAGGTGACTCCGGGTGGCCGGCGCTAACGGCGGGGTGATGCCATGCCTGTCTTGCCCGGCCCCAGCGGCGTAGCCTCCCTCTCTGCAACGAAGGCCAGCAGCTGGACCGACCAACAGGCGGGAGAAGGGAGCGTAGATAGGTATGACAGAAATGAGGTGTTTGATGGCTGGGCTTTTCCCCTATGCCACCTGCATCCCTTTATAACATCAGTTCATTTACATTTTTAAAGAAAGTGTATTCTTTTTCATCATGGGCCACTGGTGAGCCTAACGCTATCTTTTGTGCGGCACCCCCGCTAACAGAGGTGGCGGAGTATCAATCACAGCTTTCCCTGGGGTCATACCTTACTATGCTGGCTCTTGATCAGAAAGAAGCAGATGGTTATTTACAAACAAAATAATCAAGACCTCAAGAAGGTTGGGGATTTTTTCCCCAAACCCTCCTACAGATGAGGCCAAAATAAGATAAAGTTGCTTGTGTCCCCTTCTGCCAGCTTTCACCAACGCCGCCTGTCCTACCAGCACCTTTAAATGCGTTATCAATTAAATTTGCCAAAGAAATCCGTGGCACCTGACAGAGTAGAGTCGCCTTAGATTATTCAGTGACTTTCATGATAATCTGGCACTTAAACCACTATGTGAATTACTGCTAGATTATTGTGCAGGAACATTGTTATCGCCATACACTACATGTTTGCAACCGGTTCTTTACAAGCAACGCACAGGCTGCCTTTGAATCTTTTTCAGTAGCCATGGCCACCCTCCTTCTTTATCTAGTGTTAAGTGTTATTCATTTAGCAGTAAAAAATGAACAAAAGAGGAAAAAGCAGGTGTTCTAAGTTTACGCTACAGCCAGCTGTCAGGAAGACACACGTTATTTATTTATTTATTTATTGCAGCACATAAAGGGGATTTATTGAAAGTGTTTGGGAAAAAATATATATAAGGCATACGTTCAATCAGCCTGTTCTGTAATCAATAAGGTTACTGAAGCAGAAAAAACTATAATGAGTTGTCACAGAATTTAAATTCCCGTTTGGTTCCTTTTATATGTATTCAGGCAGAAAATCATCACAGAAAGTGAAAGTTGGGAAGGAAGGTCTGGCTATGACTCTTGGGTTGGGTTTGTTTTGAATTTACCAGGTAGCATTTGACCGAGTGCTTGCTGCGCGTCAGGGGCAGGCGGCAAGCCTCTAGTACAGGCAGGATAAGTTTTAGTCACAGAGGTGCAACTTCCTTACATTTCAGGTGGAGAAACCTTTCTGGTGAAGTACGGCTGATCTTGCTTTCAGATGTTCAGCCACACTGGTGCGTCTCTCTGGGATGACTGCAAATTTCTTCCCTCTCTCAGTATTTGGCATTTTCAGCCAAGGGTCTAAGTGTCCCTAGCTCCAATGTCAACACTTTGAGATGTCACTCTCAAAGGCATCTGGCCGAGATTTGACCACAAAGCCCATGGATCTTCATGCTCTCCCCTCCTTCACAGCACATTGTGAGAGTTCTTTAAAAGCACTGCCAAAGCATGTGAAAAAGGGAGGTGAGGGGTGTTGGGCCACCTACCCCAACGCTGGGATCCCTGCTTTGCCAAGTGGTAAGTCCCACAACTTCATCAGATTTGTGCTGTTTTCTACCTACAGCTGTGTGTCAGGAGCTTCATGCCAATGGTTGTGTGGCCCATAGGTTCCTGTGCTGCAGGTGGGGATGGGAACCTGCTAGCAATCATGTGACTAGTGAAATACCTGATCCATGACCCTGAGCCCTACATCTCAAAAACTCATTGAAGGATGTACGTCAAAATTTTTAGCAACAAAATCCTGTCCTCACTTACATCAAGGGACATCACTGAGGAACCATGGACTTAAGGCATGCAACTAGCTAAAATAATTTTGGTCTCTCAAATCACTTCCTTAAGGAATCACCCAACATGATACCAGTTGTTCAGTTTGTTCTCAGTTTGTTCTCAGTTTATCTTGCCTATTTATTTTTGTGGTGCTCTTTCTTACTTATGTGCCTGAATGTCCCTGTTGCTTCCCAGAATACTCCTTTTTCCCTCAGCATTCATGTTTTTAAAAAATTTCCAAATGTTCAACCAAAGGCTATGAGTTTTGATTTTAAAATGTCATGGGACTTCACGGGCTTCTAGCTCATGTATTTCCTAGTCTGACATTCTGCTAGCTGTTCGGCTCCATGATTCTCCAGTCCCACCAGAGACCTGCAGAACAACTATTATTTGTAAGAATATATTTATATTATATAGAGAGGATGTTCTGATCTCAGCTTACAGTGCATCTTGGGAAAGATAGGCAGAAACCTGGTCCACACAAAAGAATAAGAAATTACGGTCTCTGTCTGAATTACAATTCCTACCAGCCAGCATGGTGGCTTTTAAAATACTTGCTCCTGATCATTTACAGTTCAAAACTAAAAACTTTTCTCTTGTGTGTTTGCATGTCTTTAAAAAGAAAACTTGAAAATTTCCACAGTAGATTATTTTCATGAAATGTAAAAAAACAATTGGTCATCCAAAACAATGTAAATTGAAACTTTGTGTCCAGCTCTAGACATTGTTCAACCTCTCTCTCTGAATGCTTCTGAAGTGTACTGTCTCCATCATTATATTGTCTTTTGGTGATGGGGATTTAGACTTTATCTAGATGATCAAGTCAAAGTCAGACTGAAGAAAACTCTTTCACTAATTCTTCCCTGTTTATCTTCTTGGTCTTTTTTTTTTTCTTTTCTTCTTTTTTTTTTTTCCCCCCTTCTTTTTTTTTGATCCAGACAGTCATAGAATTGAGACAGGGAAAATAAAGCACATTGCCAAAATCACATAAATTTTAATGGCTTTCCTGTTCACTTAACCCTACATCAACAGTGTGACCTTCCTAGCCTGAACCATGAACTACCAGGGTGTGGAGGCCAAGAGCAGGGTGGATCTGGCCTTGTTCCAGCATCTATTGCACAAAGGAAAACGTGGGACATTTTGTAGGATATTTTTGAAAATGCTGGGTGTCTTTTTCAAGACACTTGTGCCCTAATTATATGGAGGCTGGCAATAGATTTGGTAACCAGTCAGCACCCACCTCCGACAAGACTAACAGACAATTAGCACGTGGGCAGCAAATGTTACTCGAGCTTTATTTACTCTAATCATCTATGTTTCTTCAGCATACCTTAAATTTTTATATGACCTTTGTTTCCAGGACATTTACGCACCTCAAAGTCCTTAATGTGTTTGTCCTGTAAAACAGGGAATTCTAATTATTGTTAGCAGGAAGAAAATTTAGGAATGGTGAAAGACTTAAGGAAAACTTTTTTTAAAGATGTTCTAGTATCGCAAGACGTAGAGGCACGTATTGTTAGTCCAGACATGACAAAAGCAATGATCTTCTCTGACCTCTTGTACAACGCAGGCCACTTAACTTCCCCAAATCAGTGCATTCTAAGTAGAGCAAATCTTTTAGAAAAACATTCCACCTTGATTTTAAAATTTCCACTGGTGTAGAAAGTGCCACAACCCTTGGTAATTTGCTCCAAAGGTTAATTACGCTCCCTGAGAAAAATGTGCACCTGATTTTTAATCTGAATTTGTCCCTATAAAACTTCCAACCTTCAGAACCTGTTATTTAACAGACTAAAGAGCCTTCATTTTAAAAATTACATTCCCCATGGAGGCAATTAGTGTGGGATTATCTCATTTAACTTTAACCATGGAAAAATGAAGCATCTTGTCTCACCCAGTGTTTGGGGATCCTTCTGTAATCAGCTGAGAGAAACAGGCACTACCAGAAGGCAATTCATTGCAACTATCTCCATACAGGATTAGTTGCCCGCTGGAAATAACTAACTTCTGCACTGACTGCATAAGGGTGACAAAGCAGTAAGCCTAGATCATGTTCCTATCTTTTTGATGGGGAAGGTTGGGCAAGACAAATCCCATAATTTTGGACTGTCATCAGCTCACCTCATCAGTCCTCTTATTTTCTGGGGGAAATGTTGAATTCATTAAACTCTTTGTGATAAATCACCTCTTCCAGTTCCTCGCATGCTCTTGGGGGTCTTCTCCCAGTGCTCCTCAGCTTATCAATGCCCCTCTTGAGTTGGGATTCAGAATGGGACCCCATATTCCCAAAGGGGTGGCATGGATCCCAGAATGAGTAGTAATATAAACCCACCCTGCTCAGACCTGACATTCCCTGCTCCACATTCAGTGATGAGTCCTTTTAGGCACTGCACTGCACTGGAAGTTCTGTTTTGCTAATTATCCACCTGTAATGAGTCCAAAGGCTTTTTAAAATCATACTTACTACAGGTAAGGTCCTGTAAAGCCAACCTTTGTTGTTTCTAGATAGAAAACATGAGAATTTGCCCAAAACATCTAGCTTGTTCTTAATCAGTAACACATTTACTTTATTATTGTCTACTCTCCTAGTGTTTGTGTGGTCTGTAAGTATAATCTATAGTGACTGCTTTTCTTTTCTTTCAGGACATGGTTAGAATACATGGAACAGCTTTGAGTCCAGAGCCATTCTATGCAGGACTCCCATGGAGACACACCTGCTCAGCGAAGTTGCCCCATTTACAATTACATATTGAGATGTACCAATTAGCTATTTTTTTTAATCCACTTGATGTTCGCTGCAATGATTTTGTAGCATTCTCCTTTCTTAATCAAAATGTCGGGTGGTACCAAGTCAAATGCCTTACAGAAATCTAAATACATTACATCAGTGCTATTACGTTTCTCAACCAAGCTTGTAATCTCATAAAAAAGATATCAAGCTAGTTTGACAAGATCTATTTTCCTTAAACCCATGTTGAAAGGCATTAATTATATTACCTTCCTTTAATTCCTTATTAATCAAGTCTCATATCAGCTGTTCCAGTATTTTGCCTAGGATCAATGTCAGGTTGACAGGCCTATAATTACTCAAGTCATCTCGTTTAACCTTTTTAAATGTTGGCTCTATATAAGCTTTCTTCTAGCCTTTTGGAACCTCCCCAGGGCACCAAGATTTGTTGAAAATCATCATTAATGGTTCAGAGAGCTCCTTTTCTAGATCTTTTAAAATCCTTGGTTAGCTTTTGTAGCTTCTGTTATGACCATACATCGTTATTATTGCAAAAAGGTCTGGAAGCTCCACTAGACACTTACTGCATCTTCCACTACCCAAATATCTAGGCTAGTCTGGCTAGCAGCAAGCTGCTTAAAGAAAGGAAAACAGAGAAATATGAACCCATTTTTCCCACTCTGACCCTGGTCACTTTAAATATTGTTCATTCACATGAGAGCATATAAATTCACATGAACACTTGCCACATAACCCTGCCTTGAATAAAGCCATCATATGACTCCACCTCAGTCTCACAAATAGTGGCAGTCATTTCCAAGGAGTTCCACAAATTTCTCCTGAGGAGCATGCCTAGTACTGTAGCGCAAGCCTGGTCTTACACTCTCTGCAGCATCCAAACCTCTGATGTTCTGGATCTTTTGGCCTTTGAAACCACGGAGGCCTCCCTGTATATGCATCACGGCACAGCTGAGCCTAATTCAGGCTATGGATATACCCCAGCAATTGGACTAGTTCAATTAAGTTTAAAAACACACAATTTTGGTAATTTCTACATGAAAGAAAATCAGCTGGCATATATATATATA
>VZTL01076489.1:0-23962 GCA_013400535.1 Scopus umbretta
GGTTAAACCACAACAGCAACCTTAAACAAACACAAAGAAACCCTGAGCAACAACCCAATTAAAAAATAAAATAAAATTAAGAAACCCAAAGATTCATATTCGGCTCACTTTCTTCCCACAATTCAAGTCAATAGTAGTATGCAAAGCAAATACGCCTTACCAAGTTCTGTTATGTAGGTTTTTCCTTCTGAAGGTAAAGGAATGTACTGATTAGAGAAGAAGTTGCTTCCATAACCCAGGACAAAACCTTCTAGTTTGGTGTTTTGACTTGGTCGAAGATATCTCATGCAAACGGTGTCATCTGTGGCATTGATCTGAACTTTCAGACTCTGCCTTTTCACTGGAGAAAGAGTAAAAAAGAGAAGCTCAGAATGTATTCTCTTGTAATCATATAATCAGTAATGGAATATGACAATGTAACCATATAGGGCTGTTTAACTTGCTAGTCGCAAGCAACTGAACTGCTTAAAGGTGGAGTCTCCTGGAAACTAAGTATATTTTAAAAAGTAACATAACAGTCATGTAAAATTCTGGTTTCCAACATCTCTGGTTTTCCATCATTAGTTTAGTACTATCATTAGCTGTAACTTCTTTTACAACTGCAGTAGCAGAAAAGTGCATGAAGTAACTGAAAAAAATGCAAGTATCTTTTTCCTGAAATGTAGGAATTATAGTAGTATTAGCCATATATAGGACACATAGGTGAAAAACTTGCAAATTTGATTTTTTTTTTGTTAGTAAAAGATATGAAGTCTTAACATTAAGTTATTCACACTGCAAAATTAGGGTAGAGGATAAATAGTAACTAGATTTTTTAAAATGCTTTTTTTTTTTTTTTTTTTTTTTTTTTTTTTTTTGGTGTTAAAAAATAATTTTTTTTTTTTTTTTGCTATGTTGGGCTGAAAATGTAATTTTCTAGTTGGAATTACACCAGGACACCTAACCAACATATATACTTTACTCAAAATTACTAAGAAACTTTTTTAAACATTCATTGTTGTGCTTTCCAGGGGAGCAGCACATAAAGCAAAAAACATCTTGTATATCCATCTACACAAATTTAACTTACAACAACACAGAATGACTTCATAACAGAATAGTCCATTTTTTAGGCTACAGAAAGGTGTTTTGTTTTCTCTTGGTGGGGTGAGGGAGGATTGGCTTTTCCTTCCTTGGTACTTAACAATTTTAATATTCCCTTGTCACTGTTAACCCTTATCATATTTTCAGAACTGTTGAATGCCAATGCTTAAATAGATTAATGACTTTTCCACAAATTTACGACACTGGCACTAGAATAGTACATTTTGGGTTATTATTTCTCTTCTCATTCTCAAAATATGAATTGTTATTCCCAACAGATTTTCAGGCATCTCTCTGGTCATGAGGGCTGAAATTAACTTTCCAGGAAAAAACAGAAATTTGCACAAAATCATCTAACTTCAGGAGCTACATACTGAAGAAAAAACAATGAGAGATGTATGACTTGTCATTAAATAACAGGGTAGAGAGAGGTACTGAATCTCCTTTCCTTCCTTCCTTGCTCTCTCTCAATAATTGCAGGCTGATATTCAATTTCTTTAAACAAGTACACATTGATGCGCTGGTATCACCCCAGCCTACCTTCCTTTTTTTTTGGAAAAAGTCTAACGACTAGAGTTGCTGAGAGGCCACAGTCCACAATCTGTGAAGATGATTTAGTAGTACTGTTGAGCACCTGCAGTTGTCTGCACAGTGAATGTAAAGACCTAAGCCAAATGCTTTATGGCTCTTCCCTTTATAGAAAGAATTGTACAAGTAAAACTGATGGAAAACATGGGCCTCCGATGAGACTCTTCCTTTATCTAAAGACTGATCAAATAAAAACACTCAGCCAGGAAACTATCACAATTTTCCAAAAGCAACTCTGATAGGCTGGGGAAGACTGCAAGGCTTCTAGAAAATTCAGCGCTCTGACATTTTCTGCAGTACAATACCATCACAGGAGAAGGGGTAGCGGTTGCTTCCTTATCTGGGAGACATCCTAACTTCATTTTCAGTATATGAAACTCCTGCAGGTGTACAACTTTGAATGTTGACAAGGCTTCAAATAGCAGAAACCAGGAAGAAAACCCAACAGACTTCAAACCCCTCTAATACGCTTCATAAAGATGCTTAGTAAAAAGCATTCCATGCCAACAAAGTTTAGGATTATTACCTCTGCTTGTCAGTGAACTAGATTTGTTAAAATGATGCAGTCTGCAAAACTCTAACCTAACTTTGGAGAGCTAAGCATAAATGAAAGGGTGGTCTCCTGGTCTCCATTGAATATTCACGTCTAAGGAGAAAGCAAGACTTACAGTACTTGATTCAAACATGAGATAATAATTTGATTTCTGTATTAAAATTCTTAATCAGACCCAAAACCAGATTTAAAAAATTTTTAGTGAAGACCTATTTTAATTTTAAATTTACAATAACTTCACTTTTTTTTTACACTATTGTTTCTATATATCTCTCAGTTATACTTTATATTAATTTGAAGACCTAATTATAATTCAAGATTGAATTCAACTGAGTTTGATTCCAATTAGATAGATACTGTATTTTATTCATAAGTAGTCAATTATAGTGACAAGGGGTCTGGATTTTACTTAAGCCTAAAAACTGTCAGTGAAGTTTCTAAAAACAGAAAGTCTAAATGGGATCCCAACACAGCAACAGCTTTGAGGTAGGACTCTTTAGACCTTCTCTTTATAGCTAGCACATCAAAACCACCAGGAGAGCTTATAGCTCAAAACCAGGTCTAACAGAACAGAAACAGGAATAATGTATTTTTTAAAATAGAGAATAAGGCAAAACAGAAGAAAACAAAAGGAGATTAACTTAAAATTAAAAAAAAAAAAATCCTGGTCCTCCCCACACTGTCTTGACAGGGCAGGTCCTTTCCCTCTAGTTCACTTTTAAGTACCGGATGCTTTCAGTGATGGCCTGGATGGCAACAAATACTGCAGAGTCCCCGCAGTGTTTAGGAAAAATCTTTTCCTCTCCTGAAAGATCTAGCTACAGGGTCTGCTCCATGCTCTTCTTGACATAACTATCTTCTACCCCTTCTGTGAGCTCCTTGCTTACTATTTCCTTCTCTCCACACAGCAGAAGTTCCCCTAGCTGAGAGGGCTCAGTCAATCTCAGCAAGGGTGCTCTTCTCCCCTTCCTCTTGAAGGTACAGACTGACCCAAAGAGCAGCCTAGGGCAAGGAAGACAAATAGCCTTCTTCACTATTATTTAGCTGCATGTTTTTAAAGCAAAATATCTGTGCTAAAGCAACAACACAGATGCTATACTTCACATGACTAAACCACATTCCCTTCCATAGGTTTTGTGCATTCCAGAATCACTGAAATCGAGGGATGAATTTTAACTGGTAGAACAATAACTATCAGAGGCTGATCACTTTCTGGAAGTGTATGGACAGAAGTAGAGAAACCAAGGCCAACACTGACAAGTTTTTCTATCCAAGGCAACAAGGGTTCCCAACTGAAGTTAGAACCCGAGTATGCTGGGAACTGTGGCCGCTGAGTAAAAGCATTTGGGTTGCAGGGAGAGAAAGGCTACACAGGAGACAAAACCAAAGAACGATGAGGACAGAAGGAAGCCAGAAAGCACAGAAAGTGCTCTCTGTCACTGCAGAACTATCAGTGCATGACAGATCACTCTTGGTATAGACTTTTTGTAGGGAATGACGTCTCTCCTCAAACCAGGTCAGTGTGCTACGTAGTCATCAGCCCAGCTCTTCTGCCTGCCAACAGATTAGCACTCCAACATCTTTCCAGGAGCCCTTGCACTCTTCCAACACCTCACTTTTGTGTCCACCTACACACAGTATACTTCTTAGTATCATAAATACAAACACAAAAGGCTTTGAAGCAACCCTTGTTTGTTATAACTGAGTACATTATAAAGAAATAGTTCTTAAAGAATTAAAAAAAGAAAAAATGTTCCAGACTCAAGGAGGTCACATGAGTTCAAAGAAGACCTGGACCCTATGAACAAATTCAAGCATTTCCTGAATCTTAAAGGAAAAGGCGGCTTTGTGCAGGAGACTCTAAGCCCAACTCTGCTACACTGGTCAGAGTTAAAAGCAAACAAAAAAGCCCCCCATGAAAATGTAACAATATGCAACTCATATTAGGGCCTATGAGGAAGGCTCACATGGTCATTTGGAATCCTTGGAGCAGACAAGGGGTATACAGGGAGGGCACAGCAGTGCAGAGGGGCCTCTGCAGCCAGCCAGGGAGAGCTCAATGCTACATGCTGCACAGACATGGCCAGTCTAGTCAAGAGAGGGCCAGCCTGTAGCAGTACAGATATAAAGGACTTCATATCAATCAGCTTGGTAAATGGGGACTAATCTCAGAAGCACATTAGCAAAATAGATTTCACTTGTGTTGATCTCACAGTATTTTAAACAACTAACAGGGAAACCAGGCATTCCCATTCTAAGTAATATCTCTATCTTGGCCACCACTTAGATAAACATTCATTAAACATGATCAAATGGACAAGGGAAGTCACAGGAACTTTACTGCTATGATACTGTGATAAGAATGTATTTGATTTAACTTTGTCATATTATGATTTTAGAATGCCTTTTTTTCCCCCTGACTCCTTGATGAAAGAGTCTAATGATATACTAGACGCCCTCTAATTCCAATGCAAAGACATTCTGAAAACAGAAAAGAACACTTGCAGGCACAGAGCAAGGCAAGGTTGAATTTTCCTAACTCGTATTCACTTCTATCATCTTTTGGCATGTGTTACTGAAATGCTGGTCCTAAGTATTTGCATTTGTAGAGCAATTTTTTTACATTGAGGCCACCTCCAAATGAAAGATTCTGGGACCCATAGCTACCTCTGAAAAACAATCTTTCCCTCCTGGCTTGCCAACAGAAATTCCACACTGATCTGCAAGTATTCTCTTCAACAAAAGTCAATGGATGGCCAAAACCAGCAGGAAAAACCATGCACAGCATATCTGAACTAAAAGCACTATGTTAAGTGCATCAGACCACTTGCAGTATTAGAATCACTCTAGGGAAAGGACTGTTCATCTATAAGGAGAAAGACTTTTAGAGACAGCTTAATGAATCAGCTGCATCATAAGGGAACCAGCCACTCATAACTCTTCAGAAAGAAGCAAATAGTCTGAAGAATTCAGCTGGGAGCACCATAGTTTGGCTAGTCGGAAAAAATAAGTGGTCACATATAGGCAACAGGAGCCAAAAGCAAATAAAAAATGAAACTTTAGAAAAAATTAACTAAATTACCTAACTGAAATTCACTTATTTAAAATGTGAAAGCAGCTACAGAAAATAATACACAAAATATTCAGCTGGATGCTCATTGTTCAAGCTTTGGATCCACCAGGGATTATGTGAAGTATCTTCTTATCATTTTAATTAATCATGGAGTAACAGAAGAAGAGGGGAGAATTCATATAGCACTGCTACCATCTCTTATTCATACCAATTAGTTCTAACTCATGGTTCATATTTAGCTACAAGACAAACAGAGAAATCCAATTTTCAACTTCTACTTTCACAGCAAAAGTTCAGTCAAAGCCCTTCAGTTTTGGTTTAACATCCTGCTAAGAAACCACCATTGCAAAGCCATCTGGAAAGGCAAAACAGTAACTACTAGGGATAGATTTATATAATTCCTTTGCTATTTAATAACTGGAAAGAAGTAAGGAGATAAACAGAAATGGTTCACTGAGCTAGTCGCATTAAAGCAGTATTTGTTCAGTGCTGGGAACAGCAGTATTTCCAACCTACAAAAGCAAATAAAACCACCTGAGGGTTCACTTCCCAAAAGAACAAACAAAAGAATTTTGTTTCAGTAACAGAGAATTAAAGCCTTTGAAATTCCATGTCCCATGCCCATCATATCATTACAATATTGTTGGTAACAATAGATGCGGAGTTAGTTAAAATTACCAGCTGGTTTGATTTTCCCCTGTTTCAAGGAACGTGAGAGAACTTGGGTGATGAGGTGACTGGAATTTGAATTAACTGCCTCTTTTCTGTTACTACTCAAACCCTAAAATACATCCCGGCCCTGTCAAATAAAGTATCTTCAGCTGAAGAGCACTCTAGTTCTCTTTCCAACTTGAGAAGATATGTCAACAGCTGGCTGATAATATATGAACTAATAATTAACATGTTCAGAAGTAACTCTGAGGTGCTGATATAGCAACAAACTTCAAGAATGAAGCACAAATGAAATAAAGTAACCATTTTTTCTTTTGAAAAAAAATCACCTTGGCAACTTACATTTTTTGAGCTGTTTGCCTGCTTCACTGGAGTCTCAGCAAAAGCAATACTGTGACAAGATGTTATTTTCACTTATTCTGTGATACTACTAGTATGCTTTAAGCATGGACGGTCTCTCGTGATCAAATACAGCCCTATTTTTTGTTTTTATCCATAGAGTGAAAAGCCTTGAACTCTGCTCTACAAAACTAGAGGGTGAATACAGCTGTACTATATTACAGCAAATTTGGCTTTGTCATCAGAATTCCTTTTGCCTTACATTTAAATTACTTGTTTTTCACCATTTCAGAGATTTTAGAAGGCACGAAGGCAAGACCTCGCACTGCCTCCCAGAATGCTAGACAAATGAAGCGTGCCTTAAGAAAATATATTAGCACCATGCATTTGTGGGCACCACCTCACTTACAACATTCAAATCATTCACAGCAGTGCTTTCATTTTCCAAATGTGGTGCCATAGTACCACCAGCCAAGATTTCAATGATAATCTAACATTGTACAACTTTCCTTTTTGCTATTGTATATTTTTGTATTTTGGCTCCCAAACTTGGAGAAAAATTGGATGTTTGGCTCAAAACCAAATATAGCTTAAAATGGGAAACATTTAAAAATAGCTCTGTTTCTATGCAGCAGAATAAACAAGACACAATTCTAATACAGCCACAGCCATAGAACCACTGAATAATTTAAAGTGGAAGGGACTTGTGTAAATCATCTAGTCCAACCCCTTGCTCAAAGAAGACCTAATCAGATCAGGTTGCTCAGGGTCACGTCCAGCTGAGTCTTGAACACCTTTAAGGACATAGATTCTATAACATTTCTGGGGAACCTGTTCCAGTATTTATCATCCCTGTGGTTTAAAAAAAATAAAAATCCTAATATCTAATTGGAATTTCCCATGTTCCAACTTGTGCTCAGCATCCCTTGTCATATTGCTGTGCACTTCTGCAGAAAATTTGTCTGTCTTCTTTGTATCCTCCGGTCAGCTAGCTGTGGACAATGTTAGAACATCTTTCCCATCACAGATTACATAAAATACCAACATTCCTAGCTAGAAAATCCACATTGATATATACTCTGAGTGATGAAAATAGGTGCCCTATAGACCATACCCTTAAAAAGGGTAACAAAGAACGCCTTATTAAGAGAGGGGAAGCTAANGCTTTCCAAAACATATACATGCAAGTCTATCTACAAAAGTAGCCTAACTCATAAGCTTTAGATTTATGTTCACAGGATTTCTTTGCTCAGGCAGCTTCCAAAAAAGACGAACAAAACCAATGTTAGTCTTACCTACAGACCAACATTTGTTATACTGAGATCCACTGGCACATTTTTAGGGATGAACAATCAGAAAACTTGCAGCAGTACAATTCCTGTTCCAGTCCTAATGCTCTCCTTAACCTGAGTTTCTCTGCCTCCAGGCTATCAATTCTGTTCATTTCAAAGCCATTATGTTGGTTCAAGGAAGCAACTGAGGAGCAGAAGCAATCATTTCACTTTGAAATGCTACCTTTTTCACTTACAATGACACTGTTTAATACAGAAATGGTAGATTTTTCTTATTTTGACTATGGCTCTTGATAGATAGGATCTGTAAAGCTTGTTATTTTAAGCCTAATTATCAAGGCTTATTACTTTATCGATAACCAGAAACTGGTAATTGATTCCATCTTATTAAATTTTGAAGTTAGCACCTCTTTTTGACTCCCGCTGTAAGAGAGTAAATGGGATAGCGTGGTAAGCACAGCCTGTCCTATGACTTCCAGTAATTTAAAAAAGGAGAAAAGACATCACCAAAGAAAGATCCAAACAATCTAAATTCCATCTAACTGCTGATGTCTAGTAGAAGAGATGGATGCCTCTGAGGACGTTCTGTGTATTAAGGAGGAAGCCACTTTATGTCAGCCAACAGGAAATACAGAATTTCAATTAAGTCTCTCCAGGAAATAAACTAGAACAAGCTGTAACAAGCTAACTTCGAGCCCACCCCTCCGTCAATCTTATTTTCATGTAATCCTCCATACTGTATTTTCTAGCTTCTCTTCATGCTGAAAGAAATCTTTTCAGCCAGTACAACCACAACACAACCACTTGTTCCATTTATTTGTTTTCAGAAATTGCATTTAACGACCTGAAATTGTCAGGTGGATGTTCTGCCATCAGTTGTCTTGTGTTACAAGAATAATCTTTTGGAATTCCAACTTCACTACTTGCCCAACTCAGACTAAAGATGCTTTCAAGAGATTTTAAAATAAATTCCTTCTTGTCTATGCCTTTAAAATACTCTTATTTGAAATATGGCAACTTTTTTAGGCATATCAACATTCTTAACAGACTGCACCCAGCAAATAAAGTAGCAGAAATTATAATTCCCTCCCATACTTCTTTCATATCATGGGGTGATTCTGGAAATCTCATTTGTAATGGAAATTCACCAGAAGAAGAGTATAAATATCTGAATATCCCATAGGAAAAACCCTCAATACTGTGTTCAGCTGAAGGCAGTAACTCACTAAGACCTCTGTAGGCAGATATGTACTGTGAGGACCCAGGGCCAGCCCCATCCCTTCCAGTGCCCTTTCTCACAGCAATCTTTCAGGACTACAGAAACCTCATCCTTCAGTTGAAATGCATTTTTAGTTTTACTAATGATAATCTGAAATATGCTCTGTTTTTAACAGATATAAACTAAATAGATACTTATCAGAGAAACTTATTTAGAGCATTTATATTACAAATCTACACGTTTTTAAAACTTCCTTTGCCAGTTCCTCTCTAGTGATTACTACAGTTCAGAACTGAGTTAAGCTGTGGCTCACTATTACTTTAGGACTAGTAAGGACAACACAGAGGTAAAGATGTACTTATCAGCAATCATAGAATCATTAAGGTTGGAAAAGTCCTCTGAGATCATCTAGTCCAACTGTCAACCCAACACCACCATGCCTACTAAAACCATGTCCCCAAGTGCTGCATCTACATGTTTTTTGAACACCTCCAGGNGACATTAAACAAGGCTGGCCCCAGTACTGAGCCCTGGGGAACACCGCTTGTCACTGGCCACCAACTAGATTTAACTCTGTTCACCTCCACTCTCTGGGCATGGCCAACCAGCCAGTTTTTAACCCAGTGAAGAGTGCACCTGCCTAAACCAATTTCAGCTTCTATGTAAGTACATAAAGCAATGTACAAAAAGGAATTTATTACTGGTTTGCTGCCTTCTCTCTCACCTGTTTTCAGGTCGTTCTAGCACTTCTTTGAAGTTCCACTTCCAACCTTTTCACTATCTCCCTCACAAGGCTCCTTACACATGTTGGTTTAAAATTATTTTTAATTGGACTTAGTACAGTAACTATGCTTATTTTTAGGGTAAAAAGCTGGAAAAAAGCCTGGATTTAAACTCAGGATCACACTTTAGTGGTACAACCCCCACTTCCGGCTTTCATTCTGCAGCTCATTTCCCATTATTTGTTAAAATGCCAAACAAAATTGAAAACAAGCAAGAAAACTGTTGTTTGAGAATAACCAAGCCTGCAGCTCTGATGGATAGGGGAACAGCGGTTAAACTTCTAAAAACTTCTTTGGACAGAGTTCGAACCACCTTTCCCTGGCTCCTGTCATAAGATATTGTTTAAGTGTTCTTTTAAATCTTAGAAGATTCCACTCCTTTCTTTGCCCAGTCAGTAAACTTAGTTGTGTTTAAAGGTCAAATATGTGTGCTAAAAATTCAATTTACATAAAATTCAACATCAAAAAATTCAACATTTTTGAAGGACAGGGACAGAACAAAGCCTATCCATTTTTACAGTGTGTAATGCCCCCTGGAACTCTTTCAAGTTTAACCATTTTTGGTAGATATTACTTTTGAAATCAACAGCACACAAACCACAAAACTTAAAAGGATATTATTTGTCCATGATAAAAAATCCTTGATAATAAAAAATCCCAAACCCTTTTTTTAATTTAGATTATGGATCACTTATTTGCACTAGGATAAAGCTTGATTGGATCTGTGGTAATTTTGATCTCCAGGGCATTGTTCCCCTGGTTTTACTCTCAGAGCTAGTTGTTTGTTGTTGGTTTTTCCAGACTGGCCTGGCATGTCTTTTTCTGGGCTGATGCAACTCCACCTGGACAGAGCTGCTGAGACAGTGACTGCATCTTGCCCAGAAGAGCTGGTCTTTCCAGTCCTGGCTCCTTCTCCTGTCCAAGGAAATAGGTCCAAGGCAACTCCACCCAGGCTGGGCTATGAAGAAAACTGTATCTTGGCCAAAGAACCTGACTGATTCTGCATAAAGATATTCAATAAAGGCATGTAGAAGACTGTGGGGAGCAAGAAAAGTATCCCAAGTTTTCTAGGTCTAACTCCCTTTTAAGCCTCCAAAGAGCACCAGCTAATGCAAACACCAAAAGAGAAATGTGGTCTTGGCACATGGCTTCATATAAGGTAGACATATTTTAGAGCTGATCAGCTAAATAAAAACATGGACTTTCTTTAACAACAGCTCCTCAATAAGAAAAGCTCAACAAGATACTAAGAACTTAAGCAAGTGAGGAATTCAGATGGTGTTGGTCTGGCTCTGACCGCTAATTATAAATAGATTGAAGTGCTGAGTATGAAAGACTGTGGACCTTAATGCAACAAGTTACTTAAGAACATATTCACTGGCAGGCAGTGCTTAGCATTACCACTGCCATCACCTATTCAACAACAGGCAGTGTTTAGCATCACCACTCCCTTAATTCACTTCTCATCTACAAATGCCAATACATTTTTGAAGAATCAAAATCTGAAAGGCATCATGAAAAACAGTATCTGGAACTACAATTGCATTTGCTTCTGAGAAAAGAGTGAAGATACTATACTTTACAATCCATGATGTTATCATTCATTACCGAATACACAGATAATCTGCTACATGGATTGATGTGTATCTGGATTGCAGTGAGGTTCTCACATTGACGTAGTCATTTTGAAATCTGTTCCTTACATGTGATCACTATGTATTACATCAGAATACATAATTTTGTTTTTTTCAGTACATACCTTTTGGATTGATTTGTAGTATGCCTATTCATTTGGGGATTTTTTAAAATACTTTGGGAGAATAGGAGTCAGATTTAAAAGAAGAATATAATATAACTGGTGTTAATATAATTAATATATATCATTATATATAATTAATATATAATAACATGGTGTTAATATAATATAACTGATGTTATGTTATATTGATGATAAGAAAGTATCATTTCTATTGTGTTAGAATAAGGCAGCTTTGAATTAATGTTAAAAAAAAACCCTCCAGCAGTATGAAATTGATATTTGCATGTTCTTCTATATCTGTAGAACAAAATAGGCAGTCATATACTAAAATCCTCCTTCTGTGACAGGTATTATCTTACTTACCATACTTCAAGCAGTTGAAAGAGCAAGTCTTTAGCTCAGTATTCTGTAACATTGGTTTAGATGTCTTTGTAGATAATTTTGGTTTACCTCCTTCTCTGGTTCAGCACATAGTTATTTTTTAAGGACTAAACTGCTTAAAGATAGGAGTATTTAGACAGCTAGCAGGGTTTGCAAGCTATAATAACAGACTAAATTTGAAACCAGCATGTACTTCCAACTCTTAGGTTGTAAACTAATCTATGAGTCTCAGAATCACCAACATATCTAAGTATGTTTCAAGATTGTTGCCTTCTCTATTGTAAATCTGAAGAGTTGGCACACAGTCCTTTTATGCACTAGTCTCACTTCTAAAAAAGAACTCTTATCACTAATAAGCCAGTGCATAGAGCGTTATACAGTAGACCAACTTGATAAAATCCAAGAAAAAAAGCAAAGTCAATGACCAGCAGTACAGAGTATGTTACCCAGGAAAAAAGCCTGAATAAATAAGAGTCATCCAGCTTAGAGGAAAAGTACATAGATAGATATGAAGACAGTATCCAAATATATAAAACAAACAAACAAACAAAGTCCTGAGGGAAAGCAGTATGAATAAGTTCTGTTCCATATCTGTGAAGATCAGAAGTGACATCAACTGTAGCAAGGAAGATAGCTGAAAAACTGATAAAGGTGGTGAAACTCTGGAACAAACTGCCTCAGGAATAAGCACAAGGGAGTCAAGATTATTTAAGGAAGTCCATTTCAGCCCTGTGTTTCTTTTTCCACTTGAAGGCTATTGGTTTTTCTCCTGCACCTCTAAGTATGCACCGTAAAGCCTCAAGAAGGGCTGCCTTCCTTAATGCTGTGCTTGAATTCCAGTATCCTACTTCCTATCCCTAACATGTAGATATTGAAAATCTAATAAAGCATGATCTCTTCAGTATACAGATAAGCGTAGGAGAACTGCCAGGGAGAGGCAAGATTAATTTGTCATGTAAGAACTGAAAAATATCTCAGTGCAATTGCTTGAGTAAGGGCAAGAAAGAACATTCAGGAAACTACAAGCTGTTCAGCTTAACCTCAGTCATCAGGAACAGATGGCCACACCCATGCACATGATGAATAAGAAGGTGACTGAGAACAGCCAGCACAAATTTACCAAGGCCAGACTGCGTCTGACCAACCCTACTGCCTCCTGTAATGCTATTACTGGCTTTGTGTACAAGGGGAAAGGGGTGAATATTGTTAACTTTGACTTTGACACAATCTCCACAGGCACCCTTCCGGCCTAACTGGAAAAATGAAGACTAGGTGTGTAGCTTACAACGTAGATGAAAAACTGGGCTCAAAGAATAGCAGTCAGTGGTTAAAAGTCCAAAGTCCCCATTGATAGCCTTTCTGGTCCTCGAGCAATATCCACAGTAATTCCTAAACTCATTTCAGTGAGGGAGAAAGTTTTGTTATTTGTGTACACTTGGGAAAGAACCTGGGTTGGGCAAATAAAAGAGGATGAGTTGTACATAATAATCTGCTTTCAAATTGAAGGGAGACAAACTAGATTGAGACACCCATTCAGAAACAGGTACCCATCAAGCTACCTTCCTAAATCACCTTTACAGAATGGCAGTGCAATTAGTGAGACAGACATTGCTGCACTCCTGATGAATCAGTGAGTTTGCATGGTTTGCTCCTCTGTCAAGATTTAATACTTAAGTAAACACACTCATGCCCATGTCATGAGAACAACAGTCCAGACTGTGGTTTAATTCACAAGTTCTCAAAAGATCAAATAAAAGGTATCTAAAAATAAGATATCCTTGAACAGAAACAAGTATTTAATCAGAAGGTAGTGTAATAATCTATTTCTAGGAGAAACATCTAGAAACAGAAAAGTACAAGCTGCCCATCACATTGAGATTGCCTATGTAGGGACCATGCCCATGACACCACCGGGCATTTAAAAATTCTTAAACGTATGCAAGCTTGTAAGAATGTACTTAGTACATTACTACTGTCTAATGGGATTTAATTTTTATTTATAAATCACCCATTATGCTGCGTATAGTTGAAACAGTCCTTTTTAAAATAATATGCATCAAAAGATGAAAATCAAATGGGATCATCCCTTCTCTGAAGTCACGATGGCTTTTCACTTCCAATATTGCAACTATCATATGATCACACAAAGTATCTGAGTTCTCTGCTCAAAATCTTCTAACATCCAAGACATACAGGACTTCAAATAGTGGAAGGATTAATAGCTTTGGATGTGCACTTGGCAATGGTGCTTGCAATATTCTGTGTTTTAACTTTGGACTAAGTTCCCCACTTTTCAGAGGCAGACAGCTCCAGAGGCAGACAGCTGATAAAGCAATTAAATATCTGAAGCATACACAAGAATTCTTAGGAGCTGCTATATATCACATGCTGAACTCAGAAGGAATAAGTAAACTTCATCAGTTAACAAAACCAGGAATCAAATATGAAATGCTGTTATGCTTTAATAACTCCAATCTGGTCTTATCAATTCATTCAAGTATATCAGCAAAGCTTTTAACTGGTTATTCCCTTTCAGTTTAGAAAGTGGTAGGCACAAATAGAAAAAAAAAAATGCTCAGTGTTGCCAATAGAGCAGTCAAAATAAAGTGGTTTCACTTATGTTCTTAGTCTCCAAACTGAATATTCTCACACATGTCTGTGACACTAGCTGGATACAGCCGAGTCCTATAAGGGTCGATTCCAACTGCATATAGTTTTTCCAGCTGGAAAATGTATCTCATCTTGCACCATTAGATGAGATGGATCTCAAGACTGATGACCTGGCTTCTTATTTAAAAAAAAAAAAAAAGTAACAGATTAAGAGAAATCACAGATGACCCTTTTTATCTTCTTCTATATTGTTCCACATTCTGAGTTTGCAGAGATCAAAGGAAACCTTCTACAGTTCAAGCAAATGCCTGAAGAAAGGAGCAATAGTCTTCCAATAAATATTTAATTAAAAAGTGTGAAAATAGAAACCACTAATAAGATAAATACTTGATTTTAGGAAGTAATATTGAATTCCAAAATTTGGCAGAAATTATTTTTCTCAGCACTATGAACACCTTGTGAAGCAGAGGCACTGTTAACTCATCTTAAGAAAACTAAAATATGAAGTAAATTCTTCTAAATCAATGGATTAGAGAAAAAATGGAAAACAAATGTATTTATAGTAAGTATACAACTTGTAAAATAAAAGCTATGTGCATGATTAAGAGAGCACTAAGATAAGTCACAAATACTTACTTTTGCTACTAACAAAGTGTTTCATCTGTTCTCCCACCTATTTCTCTTCTTTTGCAGGATATAGCAGACAATGTAGAGTTTATGTTCTCTCACTATATTTCCAAATTCTATACCTATTACATCACCTGCTCCATTTTCACCACATTGCCTCTTATCTACAGAGACAAAAGAAAGCAGCAGGGAAGAATCTCTATTTCTAATCCATCTTTCCATGCCCATGTGCTGGTTTTGGCTGGGATAGAGTTAATTTTTTTCATAGTGGCTAGGACGGGCCTATGTTTTGGATTTGTGCTGAAAACAGTGTTGGTAACACAGGGGGGGTTTTGTTACTGCTGAGCAGTGCTCACACAGAGTCAAGGCCTTTTCTGCTTCTCCCCCCACCCCACCAGCGAGCAGGCTGAGGGGCACAAGAAGCTGGGAGGGGGCACAGCCGGGACAGCTGACCCCGACTGACCAAAGGGATATTCCATACCATATGACATCATGCTCAGCATATAAAGCTGGGGGAAGAAGGAGGAAGAAGGGGGCCATTCAGAGTTATGGTGTTTTCTCTTCCCAAGTCACCATCACATGTGATGGAGCCCTGCTTTCCTGGAGATGGCTGAACTTCCTGCCTGCTGATGGGAAGTAGTGAATTAATTTCTCATTGCCTGCGTGTGCGGCTTTTGCTTTACCTAGTAAACTGTCTTTATCTTCACCCATGTGTTTTCTCACCTTTTGCCTTCCAATTCTCTTCCCCATCCCACTGGGGGGGACTGAGCGAGTGGCTGCACAGTACTTAGCTGCTGGCTGGGGTTAAACTGCAGCAGCCTGTATTTACTTTTCTTCATCCAATACTTTATTGAAAGAAGAAAAATGCCAATAAAGAAAACACTACCAGCTACACAAAAGGAAGGCTTATGGTAATTTTGGGGCAGGATAAGGGCATGTATACCTATGCACAGACCCATCAGCTAGGCAATCTGTGTATGGCTGCCTTTGCATTTTTACTTGTACTTCACTCAGGCATGTATCTAATTGTTCATGAAGAATTTACAATATGTAGAAAGTTACGTCTCTCTCATCGTTGATCTTGTAACCCAGTGTGCAGTAGATTACATTAATTCCCAAGGAATGTTCTCTGACTTAAGAGTATATTAAGTACATAAATATTGCTTCATGACTTCACAGAGTTTTAAAATGAGATGGTCTTTCCTGTGCCAGTTCTGTTTGACAACTGACAAATGTTTTAACACTACAAAAGCAAATTAATGGGAAAAAAAACCCTAGAAAAGCCAGGTCATGGAAAAAAAAATATTCACAATGCCTGAGTTTTCTACACTGAAATAGGGCATAAATAAGAGTATCCATTTCCTTTGTGTGGTGAGGCATCTGTAATTTTTCTTCAGCCTTAATACTCTGAACAACCTTACATTCCCTTCAAATAAATATACTAGTACCATATGATGTCCATTGCTAATTTCTGTAAGTATTTCCAAGTGGAACGGGAACACAATAAACATCTGTTACATTATTGAGAAACTTTGCTTTCTAAGAATTCATTACTGCATGTTAGCAACTTACTAATACTTTTATCAACTGCTATTTGATCATGTTACTTAAACTGGGAGAGTACAGGGGGATTGATAAAAGCCTGGAAGATTAAGACAAATAATTTTTAATGCAAAGCATTTACCAAAAATGAACAAGATCCCACCACAATTTTGTTTGTGTGCTAGAGAGTCTGTGTGAAACCACCCTTATGACTTGCTTACTTGCGTGCAAGTTTAGTCTAAGTATAAATCTTCCATTGGAGCAAAAAATCACAAAATCTGTCCAAAATTCAAAACAAGTTCTTTAGCTCAAAAAGTTTGCATAATTAGTGTTTCAATCCTTTAAAAAAAAATCTTATTTATGATATTTATAAAGACTTGATAAACAGACAACATAAATGAACTACTGTACCATCACCAATTGAGTCGCAGCAGATTTATCACCTGCCAAGGAGCACTGAATAATTGACACGAGCAGGGAGACAGTTTTATTAGAATTGCCAGATTTTGCCTTCCTCATAATTAAAACAAAAAGGAGGAAGAAATGCTGAAGAGATGCAGTATTTATGTTTGTCACAGCATAGCTAAAAGCTGGTTCTCATCAGTGAGGGAGCTACCAGTGTGGAGCAATTTCATAGCCGTGTTCATAACAGTACATAGCTGTTAATAAGCTTTGTGACAAAGGAAGGAGACCTATTGATTCGAGCTGAACATGCAACCCCCTCACTTGTATCTGAGACAGCTCTTCAACAAACTAAGAGAATTCGCGGTTCTCAAACCTGACCGCAGCCATTTCCCTAACCGTGTAACAAACTATGCTTCAGCGTACACTGTGCTATAAATAAAAACTGTGCCCTGCCATTTAATCCAACCACTTCAGTGTTTGTGTGAGCCAGAGATAATGGAACTCTGGCAAAATTTCCAGGTCAGAGAATACATTTTTGTTCCTATTATTTGTATCCCAAAGCTCAATTTCTTACCAACTTTCAGATTATTGTGCCCATTCCTTTATTTTCAGCATACGCTTGCGCATGTTGTACAGACACACTGAGATTTAAAAAGAAAAGTGGTAAGTGATAAGGTCTGAAGTCTTGCATTTTTCTCACTGTGCATTTTTCTTGTTCATGTATAGGCTTGAACTGTGGTAACGAGGGAATCAAAACTGCCAGAAAATGTTTTCACTTCAAAGTAAAAAAAGAACTTTCTGGGACATTTCAAGTTCACATATTTGTATTTTTGAACCAATTACAATTTTATGCATTCTAAAATGACTGCAGACTTTTATATCATAGAAAGAAAAAATAAAGTGAATAATTAATATAAAGCAGAGGCAAGTAGCTGACAGAAGGATAAAAGATTTTTCCTTATGCAAGTTCAGAAATAATGTCATCCCATGTACACTGCCAGTCCTCTAAAATTGGCCAGGTTCCTGAAGTATTAATTATGTAAACTCATATCAAGCACTCTGTGGCCATTTATAGATTCATGAACTAATGCCACAACTGCTGGTGATAGGAAAGAATATTACAATCTGTTACTGGTTTATTGAATCATGCTTTTCCTGAGCAGATTTCAAGAATAATACAAAAACTTAGAACTATTCAAAAATGCAGAAATAATCCTACAAAAGAAATTGCCTCACACTTTGAGAATACATTTTGCCATTGACTGTCCGGCTTGAATGATAGCACTGAATTACAATCCCTTATTAAGTATGGACAGTAACACTCTAGTGTTAGCACACTACACATACACACAAAAAATAAATAACAAATCAAATCACACATAGAGGTTTAGGTACTTCATTATGTTGGGTTTTATTGAAGTGGATTTATTCACACGGAGCCCTGCTGCCTTGACACATTTGTTTAAGGTAAACAGGATATACGTAAAAACCATGGCTACAATTAGCCTATGTAAAAATTGTGGATTCACTTGCCTCATTTATTTTTCTTCCAGTAAACTCTCTAAACAGTATTAAATCATTACAGCGTGATGGATCTCAGCAACAACTCTGAAGTATTTTACAAAACAGAGGTTAGATTTTGTCTACCAGCCTCTGAACAAGTACAGCAAATGCTCCCCTCCAGACTGGGAGAAGACTAGCTTTCTTCTAATAAAAAATCATTCCCTGCCTCTTTGTATTTAGATCTACTGTCTCCAGTAGCTAGTGCCTCAACTCTTTACCAGCATTTTATTCAGCAACTCTGAAGTGGTGAAGACTCTGGGTTGATGTTCTTAGTGTGACCACCCTTACATAACCTCGCCTGGATATCTGCACGTTCTGATAACATCACTTTGGTTAAGCGACGAGTGCAAAAACATTTAATTCTGGTGACTACAATTCCAATCACAACTTCATCAACAGTAGAAATTCACTTGGTGGTTCAAAATTTTGATGTGACACACACTGGTTTTCTCAAGTGGGGAGGCTTAGGGTTGGTTTAGCCAGAGTATAGTGGCATACGATTGGTATCTTTTGAGGGACAGGTGTGCTCGGAAAATTGGCCCAGGCTTTGCCCACACAAAGGTTTGATTCATCGTGCTGCCAATAGTCATTTTCATGAACACTATCCTCACAGCAAAATGAGACAAATATTTATTTCATAAAGCAAACTTGTATTACATACATGTTGGACTATATTGTAGAAAACCCAATTTCTAAGTAAGGGCATTTGAATTAAGGCCTGTCAGGCAAGCTTGGGTGGCATCTGGCCTGCATCTGGCTGCCCTCTTCCACTTGGGAGCAAACTACAAATTGGGCTGTTTTGCTATTGGCAGCTAGTTTAGGCCACTGCCTTTCCAGAACACTAATACCTGCCTCTCTTCACACCAAGATTTAATGTGACTTGCTGCACAATCCACACCAGTGAGTAAGTCTCCGACCATCTCCTGCAAAAGGCAGTGGTCAAGAACACTCCACAGAAACAAATTTATCCTGCTTGCCAACAATTTCAAGTCTGCACTTGGAATTTCCCCAAGGAAAAGAAATCCACTAGGAACTGTATGAGCAGTTCTGACTATGGCAGGTCACTGCTAGCCATTTTTTCCCCCTGGAGCAGAGAGAGCTTTCTGTTTACACATGTAATACACACCTGGTAGGTCCAAACACTCCAGAGAAGCCTCAGACCCACTGACTGTTCACAGTACCACCAGTCAATATACAGACTGTATTATCCATATCCATATACAGTAGGTCTGGCCAAAGAGCATCAGCAGGATTTAGCCTATAGCTCTCCCCTTAAATGAGTTATGTAGATTGTCCTGCTGGAGCGGTTAGATACAAGAGATTATATGGAGGAGGACTGAAAAATAATATTCAGAAAGAGATACTTGGGAACATTAAAATTAAAATGAAGAGGTAGAAGGTTATACAGATTACCCAGCAGTGAGATCATTTTGGAGGCATTCATATGCTATGGAATTTAGTCCTGGCAGAATCCACCCATATGTATCATCACATTGTCACACCACTGCCTGTGCCAATATAAAAATGGAATGCTGGTATTACAGATTATCTTTGAACTCGGAAGCCTGATGCTCAATACTGGGTTTTGATATGTTTTTGTGCAATCCTAGGACACAACTGTCTGCGTGATAAGATAACTTTGATTAAATGAGCTGCTATAATGGCAACATTCTTACGGGTTGTTTTCATTTTCAGCAAAGAATGAGCCAAATTTGCCAGGACATGTCTACTGACTGAAAACCCTAGGCACTCCATTATACCAGATAAAGGATCCCTTTGAAATTTCTCATAGGACTTTATTGTCATTTATGTGCCATTAAATATAAGAGAAATATTTCACACAAATCAAATTAATGTCGCACTTCTCTTCCCAGACACTAAAAAAAATGAAGTTCTATATTAATGTCCAAACTGGCCCTCCTTCATTAGAATATGTCTTTTAAAGGTTAATGCATTGTGTATTTTGAAAAATGGTTCCCAGAAAGATATTTTGTAGACCATGGAGAAATTAACATATAAACCACATGTCATTTCACTCCCCACTTTCAGGAGACTTTTCCCTGTCTTACAATTTCTGCCCTGCTATCCTGCAGCTACCAAAGGGGTGCAGGGTGGGGAGGGGGTGGGGAGTAGGGTGGCACAAAAGTTGAAAGATTAAGGTTTGGCTGTTGCAGTATAGTGACTGTGATACATTGAAATCACTCAACATTGTTTTAACTGCTTGACACCAGTAAGTGAAAACACATGCTGAGTTTAACCTCTGGTTAGGAAGATGTATTACATAACATAGCATAGCCAGCAAATTTAGCTATGAATAAAATTAGCCCATTCCTTTCACAAATGTCGACAGTAAGTTTGGAAGTATATTGTAAATACAGTGTTCACTCTCAAAGAGATGTCAGTTATATTTACCATAAATACAAATCATAGCTAGTAGTCCTCTACAGTATTTTCTAACTTTCCTGTATACTCACCAAACAAACAAACAAACCTCAGATTAAAACTATTATTTTTCCCTCTTATCCCACAGTTGACAACTGTAGAAACAAGAAAGTTTGGGGTCTGGTTTTCCCTATGTGAGTCTGTAAATCAGGCTCTTTCACATGGTCCCATAAGGAATGTCAAGTCTGTACTCTTTTTCCCTAAGAAGGCAGCAACCAGGAGGAAGGTAAATTAAGGTTTCCTGAGCCCTTCCTGGAAAGCAGAACAGGACAGGCTTGAATCCTGGAAAGCAGAACAAGCATGGGCCTGAATTCCAATCTACCTGATGGATAATTCAAGTAATTGGAAAACCACAGAGGTCAGAAACATGGGTAAAGAAACAAAACAAAACAAAACAAAACAAAACCAGACAAACATTCAGACTCTTCTTTTTAAAAACTTCATATACTCTAAGTTTATAAGAATGTATCAACCTCCAAATACTTTTCAGCTCTAACAAAGAAAAACAGAACATGAAGATACACAAAAGCTATCAGAAGCAGAGATCATAGTGAAAAAGTGCATTTTTATGCACATCTGTGTTATAACTGGAAAGTCAACTGGCAAAATCAAAAACATGAAATGCTGTTTTACCAAACACTAAGAACTTGTTCCACAACTGTTGTCTTCAACAACATTTGTGTCAGGTCCAGGTGGAAAGATGCCAGTGAAATGGAGTTTACAAGGCAGTACAATCTTGTAGATTATGTCCTGTAACTTGTTTATTCTTCGTTCCGTGGCTTTGCTTTTTCATCTCCCTCTCAGATTCAGGATGCTCTGCTTACCAACTCCTTCACTAAAGACAAGACTTTTCATCTGTAATCAATTCCTGTCTAGAGAGACAATGCTGCATTCTTCAAGGATGGAACGTTTCTGTTACGCAGGACCATAAAAATTAGAGAAAGTATGACAAGTTATAACTGACACCTATGCATTGCAGCTGTTTCCACCCATCGTTAAAATATTTCAAGTACAAGACTGTTGAACTGAAGAATTGTATGTTGGATGGCACTGGCATAGTGGCATAAGGGAAGAGATAAAAAATAAGCGGAAAATGTCCAAGTCTCTCTTCTTTTTGATGAAAAAGAAAGCTTTAGAAGGTGGACATAGCTGAAGGCACAGGGGCTCAAATACTTGATAAAATATCATCCCTAATCATACCATCATCTCCTGCCCTGCGGTTCTGTGACCCCTCACATAGCCTCCATAGGCACTAACTACAGAATTTTCTTTGCAGCTGATGTCTCAAACAGAAACTCATGAAACTCAAACATAATTGTATAAAAGGCTTTGCCTCCACAATAAAACACAATACCCACCAACCTTCCCTTTCCAATTATGTTGCCTTTACTTAGGTCTGTAAAATCTTAATGTAGAAAGAGTCTGAGTTACGACACAGCTTATAACTGCCTCATCACTTGTCATTTACTACAGTAAATGTGACAAAGAACTGCAAGAGAAATGGTGTTCACCTGCACTTAGGGCACTACACTAGGACCAAATATAAGTAGAACCCTATTTTCTATACAGGAAAACTATTATAATGCAGGTTACATAGAAGCAGCATAAAGTTTCCACCAGAAATTTTAACTGCTATTTCCCTGACTTTGAATCCTTGAGTCATGTTGGTAGCGTTTCCAAATTATTCCTCCAACAGTGCCTTAATTATTGAAGTCAGTCTGATTAAAGACATAATTTGTTAATAAAGAACATTCCTTTGAGAGCAGCAATAACATTTTCTTTGCCATTCTAGTTAAACACAAACTTGTGGAGGTGAAAGTATAAAAATACATGGGAAAAGGGAGTCATGTGTGTTCCAGCCTCCTGAACAGCATATTTGCACACAACCTCTCAAACAGCTCTGAAAGTCACTGACATCCAAAGGGTGTACTGGCTCTG
The DNA here is from genome assembly GCA_013400535.1 of Scopus umbretta. Taxonomy (NCBI): domain Eukaryota; kingdom Metazoa; phylum Chordata; class Aves; order Pelecaniformes; family Scopidae; genus Scopus; species Scopus umbretta. The sequence continues at coordinate 22,869 of VZTL01076489.1, forward strand.
TTCCTTTGCAGCTGCAGGAGGCAAGATGTTCTTTCCACCTTGCTTCACTGGAAGGAAATCCCAGTCCACGAGACCAGAGATCAGTGTGTTTCACCTCCCGGAGAGAAGACTTGAGCACTAGAATTCCAAAGCGGTAGTAAGAATGGCAAGATTTACAGCGATAACCTGTTCACAGGAGTACCTGCACCACCAGAAAGTGAGTCTACCTGGATTGTTGTCCCTCAACTTACAAAATGGATTCCACTGTGGAATAAGTGACTCTGCAGGAGTGACTCTGCAGCCTCAGTTACATTGTTTGTGACCTGAAGAGCACAGGAATTCACTGGAATTTAAGCTTGCTTAGCAGGGCAGAGTAGCCCTCTTAACAGAATATTACCACTACATATCCTCATTTTAAAAGTACTTTAAGATCCAAATATACTCTTTGCTTATGAAAAAAATCTGTACTCCCTATCAAACAAGAGAGTGTTGTAGAAAAAGACAATCCTTTGAACATTTCCAGATAACAGCTACGTACTAATACACTTGTTTTTTCAACGTAGTCCACTGTAAATACTAATGTGATAGGCAGCTGCAAACAAAAGAATTAGACTGATGTTTCAACACTGCAATGGGAGAATCTTTAAAAAGCTATTTCATTCAAAAGAAACAAAGTTTCCACCTGCAGCTTTATGCATTTGGCAAACAGAACTTCACTTCTGCAATGTTATTTTAGGACAGGAAAAAATGCATCCCAGACTGCAGTGGATCAGTAGCTTTGTCTGAATTTCACAGTTAACATAAATTTACAGCCACTGTTCTATGGTAGCAAGCAGAAAGTCCAGTGAAGCCATTTAAAAACATACACACTAGAAATGTTCCTTCCCTCAAAGTAGGCAATACATACAAGGTTCCTCGCTGCTCAACATAATCCTCCCGTACGAAAACTGCTACAATAGTTTACATATAGACTGATTTTTTGATAAAACTAAGGTCTTACACTCTGCTTGACTTGAAAACCTGCGTATCTATCTGTTACTCATAGACTACACATTGCCCCACTATCAGCACTATGCAGAAAACTCCACATTAGCTCCAGAAGATGAGCTTAAAAG